>JAGSMP010001548.1:0-47672 GCA_029286625.1 Parnassius orleans | reverse complement strand
CTTTCAGTAAAGCAAAACTGCAATAAGGTGGTAACGTTACGTTTTTCTAGCATAATTATCTTTCACTGAAGCAAAGTATTGGTTCGTATACTCGACAATAATTTCAATTATAATGTCGTCAAAGAAGTGTCTCCAAATTCCAAGAGGGTACTTTTCACTAGATATAGCTTGTTTAGGTCCTGGTAACTGAGTTACTATATTGAAACTTCTAGTACGAACAGATTGGCGGTTAGGTTCTTTGCTTCATTTCGTACTTTTATCCTTTTCTAAATAAAAGGCGCTGTTGTTAGCCGAAGCTTCTCGGTCACTTAGCTCGTCTTCGCAGTCTGAATTCTGTATGTCATTTGGTGAAGGATTCGCCGGTTCGATATCACTTGCAGCTTCACTGTCTGAAGACATTGATGGTCTGTCGTTATCAAGCAGTTCATTGAGAAGCGATTCTAGACGATGCTGTTCCCTTTCATACGACATGTGGTAACAAAGTTTATATTTGAAACAAGATAGAATAATTTTGTGATATTTCGATAAAATTGATAAATCCATGCAAATAAACTTACTGATTATAGGACAATTCTATAAAACAACAAAATTAAGTTAAAAAAAACGTACATAAACCAGACAAAAACGAATAGTCAATAATTCAATTTTACTTACATATTCGGTGACCCCGGTGTACCGCACCGGGTTGGCGCTAAAACTCAGGAACGTGCGCCCGCTCCGACATCGCGGGATGAACTGACGGTTGGGGAGGAGAAATGAGGCAGCTACTCGAAATTGTGACGAAAATCGCCGGCGGGGGAGAAAGTTATTCAAATTTTTCAAGTCACCCGGTCCCGGGTTAAGGCTCTGATTTACTGCATTAGTAATCAAATTTTTCCTATTGTTAGTCTCCGACTGAAAATAATCGCATAATAGTTTGGAAGCATCATTTATATTGCGGATTATATCCATCTTATCTCCATTTTTTAATATGGCATATTTAGTTGTAATTTAAAAAGCTTGATCACCGCTCCCGAAACTTAACTGGCGCAGCCGGTAGGATATCCGCGATCATAGCTGAGTTCAAGTACACTAAAATCGGTCTTGTTGAGTACCGGGTATCCTCGAACCAAATAAATTTGTTACATCGGGCGATGAAGAAACCTTCCTATCAAGACAAGAGCAGCTCTACGGGTAGACATGGGAGCGAGCGGACTGTAAGTAAACCTGGGGCCTTAAAGCAAACCAGAACAAGACAGTGTGCAGCACTTTTCATCGTAGCAACAGGCAAGCCAATCAGCGATCAACCTAACTGACGAATGCTCGATTTATAAAATTTCAGGAGGAATACAGAGAGTGCATTCCACAGATGACGAAGTCATTAATTGGCTGACAATACTTATTACATTGTGAATGATGACGACCATATGAAATAATAACAATAATACTTACGAGTAGGAGAAGCAAAAGAAATCCTAGATTTGTTCCTCGATGCTCACATACAGAAACTTTGAGATATACAGCGCAGGAAAAATTTAAAACATCAGACTTTATTCTTTATAACTGGACGCGGCTTACACAGCAATGGAAGGCCCATACTGAAACCTGCTATCAAGAAGAGACTACAGGACAGGAATTTTGCGTAAGTTCATGTTTACATCAATCTTTAAATTAATTGATGTGGAAGTGGAAGAAACCTTGGCATATACATGAAGGGTTAGGAAAAAAGTATCATGTGAATAAAACCAATTTAGTTCAATTGTAAATTTGTTAAGAAATAAATTATTATTAAAAGCAAAGACCGCAACTTCAGCGATCTATATTTTATAAATAAGAACGCGCTTTAAGCTAGAATTTATTGCGAGCGTCCTATTGGTATTATTACATAAAATGTTGCCTTCATGAATGAAACATAAATCTAACGAACCTTACACTTATAAATCCACTAGCTGTTACCCGCGGCTTCGCCTCATCACTCACGGGAAATGAACTATCCATTGCTTTTTGAATTGAAAGAAAACTGAGTTTTATAGATTTGCAGAGATGTAGCCATTAAAAGGAAACTGAGCAAATTGATTCGTCAGCCTATTTAAATGTTTTGAAACGCAGCGTATAGAAAAGCATGAAAATAGCCTGTTTATTCCAATGGAAATGGGATATTATTTTAATTAAAGGAAACTGAGCATAATTATCCGTCAGGGATGCAGACTTTGAAAAGAAACTGAGCTAAATTGATTCGTCAGAGATGTAGTTTCTGAATTAGGAAACTGAGCCAAATAAAAGATCCGTCAGAGATGCAGCCTTTGAGTTGTAAGGAAACTAAGCTTAATAGGTCCGTCAGAGGTGCAGCATTTGAATTGAAAAGAAAATGAGCTAAATAGGAAATTTTGAATTGAAAGGGAAGATCTGTGGAATTCTGATTAATTGATTGTAGAATTTTGGAAAAAAATAACTGAACACTATTTTAAGACGCTACTGTACACAATTTTATATGTTTTTCCATTCGGGAAAGAATGGAGATTCTGGGCATTTGACACACGCGAACATGCTACATACAGCTGACCATGAGAAGCACGGTTTTTTCTGTTGACCCCGCTACCTGTAACGTTTGCCCTTGCGTTATTAATTGTCATTGCAAAACTGAGCTAATAGGAACTGCAACCTTTGAATTGAAAAGGAAGATCTGGGAATTATAGGGATCCGTGGTATAATAACATTTTCACCTTTTCCTACGCCTGTCAAAATTAAAATTAAATATAAATTAAAAGCTATATCTGAATTTATTTTGTTAACGCTCTCATTTTTTGGTGCAAGAATCGCTCTTTCACATAACCATTTGTCTTCATGCATGTTGTTCGTTAAATCTGAATAAACGCTCGCAATTAATCGGAATGACTTTTACTAAATTACAAAAATCTCGTCAATTTAACGCAGCCTCAGCATCCGTTTCCAACCGCCCATCGCCAATTTTTAATAGTGTGTCAGCATAGTTTCTAGCATTGATATCATTATACAAATGCACTCTCATATTCGTAGTTAAACTGAATTTTGTCACCTTGTTCCATAAAATACACGACTTGAGGCATGCTTTAATTTCATCTGCAGGTGTGCCTTTGAATGACAGGTAAGTTTGGGAAAGTCACCAGCCAGTAAAACCACCATTCCTCCCATTACATCGGTATTGCTGCGCAAATCCTGGAGCGTTCGATTTAGTGCTTCTACAGCTTTTTTATGCGACTTTTTACTTTCGTCCCACACTAAAAGTTTGCATTGTCGTAGTACCTCGTCCACTATTTTTGCTAAAGTTGCAGATCGGCGATTCCTCCTGGGCTAGATTTAGAGGGAGTTTTAAAACAGAATGTGCAGTGCGGCGCTTAGCAGCTTAGCCCGCTTAGCAGCGTGGCGGCTATACCGAAGGAAGCTACGGCCACAGCAATGTTTTTATCTTTCCGTACTTGCGCTAATAATAAATTTAACAAAATGTCTCCCAGTTCCTCCAGGGCATCTAAAAGAAAAGTGCACCATTCCAGATTCAATTTGTCCTAATACTTTGTCAAAAACTCGTTTTTGTTCGGGAAGCAAGGGTACAAATTGGCTACTTGCTGCTGCAAAGCTGGTATATCGTAGTTTGTTTCACGTATAATTTCATCACTTAGTTCATTTTGGTTGTTCATGAGAGCTTATCATTCCAAAGTCGTTTAATTTTTGCCTACCATTGCCATTACTTTATCTTCAATTTTTCCAAGTGCTTCATTATAAATGTTCATTGTATGTCATGTTCGCGTGTTCTGTAACCTTCGCAAAATATCTTCCGCCATGTACTCTTTATATTTGTCCCACAATTTATGTGCATTAGATAGCCCGCAAGATGATATGAGAGTTGCATAAAGATCCCTAATTTTGGCTGGTGACTGGCACTGCACAGCTTCCTCCATGGTTTCATCCCAGTGATTACCGTTTTCTAAAGATGGAGCTCACATGCTTCTATAAGTTGCATTCTGACCGTTGACAGTTTTATGGTCTTTATATCCTGTAGGACCCCAAACATAGTGCAACAGCAATTGTAAACAGAAACATTCAAAATTAGTTACATGGACGGTATACACACGACCAAGGGCATCTGATGACTTTACACCGGGCCAATTTGCAACAGGTGCGCCTTGAATACGGCGTTTCCACTCCTTCCTAGATGTGTTCCAAGTATAATAGCGGGGGACTTCAGAATATAACAACGTTTTTGCAAAGGGGTCGGTTTGACAAAGTTGAAAGAAGGCTGTTAGTGTAGTTTTTGGCGGTGATGCAATTCTTTCTTGGAAATTTCTTTCGGTGAAATATACACGCTCTCCATTTTCTAAGTGCACAGCAAGGTGAGTAACTGTTGGGTGCCTTTCGTGTAAAGGGAAGCCAAGGAGACGCCACTGCTGACATAACGCCCTGCTTGAAAGGTCTGTACTTCATTAACGGGATTTGCCTCACCTTCACTCCTGAGATTAAATATTGCTTGGTCGCTTCCTTTATTTATGTACTTACAGATATACTTGATTGCGCGGACAGAGCTACATGCTTCTACATTAATGTGGGTACTAAACATTTTACATACAATGGGCGAATACGGGACAATCCAGCTGTTATCTAAGGTTTCGAACGCTCCAGAGCGAGATTTGATTGTAACTTTCCTGCCACCATCTTTGGGAGCTCTGCGTCTGTATAAAGGGTAGCCATTGTCATTGTGCACTGTTTATTTTAATAGCTGTTTAGGGAATTTCTTTGTACATTTTCCTTCTTTCATACATGGCGATATTGAATTTCGTGCTCCATATGGACCGTGAATCATATTTCGGACGATGGTATCATACAATTCTTTATCTTGCTCAGGATCCGGAATCTCGGCGCTTATTATGTCGTCTATTTGGCCGCAATGCTTCTCTTTAAGCCATATTAGAATGTGGGCATGCGGTAATCCTTTTTGCCATTCAATTGAATACATGAAGCACTGCACCTCCGAAAATTTTCCTTTGTTAATTACATACATTAATTTTTGTACTTTTAATCTAAATACTATAGCAACTAAATCGTGTCTGTCAGTACTTTTTAGCCCGGCATTAGCTCCTCGGTTATTTCTTTCCATGTGGGATTGCAAGTAAAAGTAACAAAAGATCAGGTCTTCCGTAAGTTCGTACATAGGTGAATGCGTCTTGTGTGTACTCATGTAGGTAGCGGGACTGTTAACGAATGATGAGGCAGAATTACCATTTTACCTAAATCTCTGGGGTTTACATTGGCGTCGCTAGAAACTGCATCTTATAAATGTATATAATTCTCAACGAGCAGCTTTTTTGATTTAAAGATATATAACGGAGACGTTCACTTTCTACCTTCACATATATGTCTACCAAAAATTGATTAAATAATTGTCTACACGGGCTAAGAGGTTAAAATCATTTTCTCGCAACATCATATGATACGCATAAAAATCCATATGTGATACTTTTTGTTCGGAGTAGGCTCCTTTGTGACCAGTTAATGAGTGGAATTTGAAAATGATAACCCTCTTGTCCTTGCAATAAATCAATGGGTATTGCAGAGCGTCATGAAACTTGTGTATCGGCTACCCGTTGCAACGTATCATCACGTGCTCGCAAGACAATGTCTCGTGAAGAAAATTGATCACCACTAATTACAGCTGCTATTTCGTTTATCAAAGTGCATTGTAGCGCCTTTCATGCTCTCCTCGAGGGTCCGATCTGTGAATGACGACTTTATAATCCTCTTCAGGTAGGTTTTCTAAAGCAATTTTAAATGTTTTGACTAAAATGTTACGTTCATGCAAGAATCTTTGAATTTTGAACACTGTGTCTCTCTCATCTCATTATTTCCCGGTCAACTCCGAAGGACGTCATTTGAAAGCATGAGTTATATTTCCGGATCCTGTTTAAAAAGCGCCGTGACTCATTAGCATCATATAAAAGAGAGTTTTCAGGTTCTTCTGGTTCCCAAGTAACGGAAGAGACACTTTGCCATTGGAACAGCACATGCCTGCGGTCTCATCTTTCCATTTTAAAGCGCTGCAAAATCGACACGCCTTGTCCATCAGTCCGATAACAACTAACCTGTGATTTTTATAATCAATCAACGGATCATAATTGAATGCTGCGTCATTAAAACCGACCAATTGTTTCTTTGAAAATTTTGTCGACGTTCAGCTTGAGCTGTGCATTTGCATCTCTTCGCGCCTGTGTCTGTTCTGGTGTTTCAGATGCCCTTAGAGATTAGTAGATTGACGTTCAGCTTGCTCAATGAGTCTGTGTTGAGTTTCATCAGGTGTTTGCGCGGCTCTTAAGCGGCCTGACGTTCCGCTTGTTCGAATAGTCTTTGCTGACTTTGAGCAGGTGTTTCAGTAGCTCTTAAAGTAGATTGACGCTGCCTGTTCAAGACGCCTTTACTGACTTTGATTAGGTATTTCAGTACTCTTAAAGTAGCTTGACGCTCTGCCTGTTCAAGACGCCTTCGCTGACTTTGAGAAGGTGTTTCAGAAGCTCTTAAAGTAGCTTGACGCTCTGCCTGTTCAAGACGCCTTTCCTGACTTTGAGAACGCCTTCGCTGACTTTGAGAAGGTGTTTCAGAAGCTCTTAAAGTAGCGTGACGCTCTGCCTGTTCAAGACGCCTTTCCTGACTTTGAGAAGGTGTTTCGGAAGCTCTTAAAGCAGCCTGACGCTCTATCTGTTCAAGACGCCTTTGCTGACGTTGAGAAAATGTCTCAGATGCTCTAAAAGCAGCCTGACGCTCTGCTTGTTTTTGCCTTCTCAGTTCAGCATCTTCTAAAGATTCTAGCAATCGAGCTAATCTTTTCGCTTGTCTTTGAGAAGATACTCTTGAAAGGCTGGACTTACGTTTGCGAGGAATTATGAAGTAAAAAAAAAACCTATTTATAAAAAAACGTTAAAATACCTAAAAGGAATTAAATTTCCTTTTAAATATTTGTTTTAAAAGCAAATCCAAAATATCTAAAAGGAATAAATATTCCTTTTAAAATTTTTTTATAATCAAAACAACAAAACCAATTCAAGACACAACACGAATCCGAAAACGATAGCCAAAAAAAATCGAATCAACTTAAACCAAATCACAAAACAAATCGCAGAAAACCGAAATCGAAAGCAGTAGTCAATATAAATATAACCAACGAAAAAAGAAGTAAGTGTATAGGTACCGTATACACTATCTATACTATTAATATTCCTTTGAAATATTGTTAAACAACCTAAAACAACGAAAACCAATTGACGATTCTAAATAAACAAAATCCAAAATCAAAGCCAGAATCTAAATATGTATAAAGGAATACCAACCAAATCAACAAAACCGATCCAAGAAAATACACAAACCGAAAATGAAAGCCAATATAAATCCATTCAACCTTAACCAAATCACAAAGCAAATAACAAACAACCGAAATCGAAAGCAGGTAGTCGAATAAGCTACGAAATAGAAACAATTTAAGCGTATAGGTACCGTATGCACTATAAGTTGACGCGCGGCTCAACGGCGGGAGTTAAGTACATGTCAGAAACATTTCGTTACCGCGTTTTAAAAACCTAGTAACAACATCTAGCGGAATCTATTTAAACTATGTATACGTTAGTTAATAAGAACTCTCAAAAAATATTTTTCTTATAATTTTGCACAATTTTTCTTATTATGATACCGATTCATTCATAACCACATATAAGAACTGTATTCATTTCCGTTCAATAAATATTACTAAGGCTTATTAATAAGGCTTACTAAGAACTGTTTCTACCATTGTTAAGTAATAGTTAAGGGTGAAAGCGTGACAGGTGGTGATAGTATTTGATCCATACTTATAATCACGCCTGTAACCCTTTGTGTGCAGAGCATCAACGGATTACTTAATATCGTCTGCGAGGTTATCGCCTATTCTGTGAATTACGATGCACCAAAACGTTTGAAGAAAATCAGCTGGTGAATTTTATGTTTTTATCGCTCTCTTCCCGGTCCTGCGTGGAAAAATACAGATCCATACATTTTTTATCTTAATTTTGGTAAAAAGACATAATAATCCAGATATTCTGACCTTCTGTGTTCGTCCATCGTACCGTCGTCCGAGTTCGTTGTAGAATCACGGTGGCGCCACCTAGCTGAATTTAATTTTGCAACATATTCAATTTTCCCACGGGAACGATATGTTTTTTCGCTGAAAAAAGTAGCCTATGTCACTCTACAGCCACCGAACTATCCCCATACAAATAACTAGACTTATAAAATACAATTTGTCAACATATATCCATTAAAATCAATTTTGAATTGTTTCTTATTATTTGGCTAAGAATGATGAAAATTCCCTTAAGTCTTTTAACACTAAATATAACGTTATATTACAAAGTACGGACTTATTGTTAAATTATAACTCGTTTGTTGAATCATTAATAAACAAATGTTCAGAGTTTGTGCTATCTGAGTAAGGTTGGACTATCTATTCCATAAGTTATTTAGATATGAACGTCGCTAAATACAATCCACTAAGAGCTGGATCATTTACACCCTTACCAAAACATATCTTTAATACAAAACCATGTCCGAATATATAATATAATCATGATAATAACTGTTTTTCATGGTCTATTGTAGCATAAATGCATCCAACAAAAAGTAATCCGAACAGAGTTTCGTCATATCCGCATTATTCCAATCTTTTCAACTTGATGGGTATATCGTTTCCACCTAGCTTTGACGAAATTAAGCGATTTGAACATAATAATATCCATATATGCGTATATTTATATGGATTAGATGAAAATGGTTATGTCACTGGCCCATTGTAATATATAAAACTTGCAGTTGTAAGTTGAATCGTGTCAATTTATTACACATCTGTAAAAATAGAAAAGCTCAGTTTTGTTTAATATAAAATGTTGGGAAACTTGTTCACAACCAACTTACTAAACATAAATATAGAACACATTTGTGTGATGAATGTTTCATGTACTTTGACAAAAAAGAAAAATTAATTGATCACAACTGTGCAAAAGTTCAAACAGTTCTGCCTGATGGGCAAACTAAACTTTCTTTTTGCAATTTCGAATTTTCGGATAAAAATAGATCGTCACATGTAGAAAGTATACAAATTCACGAGGCCACTTGTTTTGCTTATTATATTTGTTGTGTAAGTTACTCATAACTCAATGAAATAGTGTCTTATAGAGGTCCAAATTATAAATAAAAACAAATTATAATATAGATAAAAGGGGTTGAAAGTTTGTATGGGGAAACAAGATTAGATAAACTATTTTATTCGAAACTTCACAGGAGTACTCCTATCAATAAATGAGTAAACAAGTGTTTCAAGCTCTTTCAGAATTCAACCCTTAAAAGGTGGAAAAGGGGTGACAAATTCTGAAAATCAACATGGGTATCGTTTTTATGGTTTATCGGGTCGCTGATTACGAAAACAACAACTATTTCAAAATCCAATGTAGCAGACGGAACATACCTACCATCATCCCCTGTGGGGGTGCGATGTGGTTGAAATGTCAATATGGGTGGTGTCGTTTTATGATTTTTTGGGACGTTAATTACGAAAATGGCATCGATTATGATTTGAAACCAACATGGATGGAAGGATAGATGGATGTATGTTTCTATGTAAAAATCATCATGGGTTAGGTGACTTGGGTGTTATTTTTAAGGTTTTTGGATCGTAAATAACGTAAATGATATTGATAAATATTTTAAACTAAATTTATTAGAATAGAATAGAATATACTTTTATTGCACAAAAACATAAAACAAAATAGAGAAGAGATTTGTACAAAAAATTTGCACAAAATTAAACCTGAAGAAAAAAATACTTATTTAAAAATTAAAAAACAATGAAAATAAAACAACCAAACTAAATATATTCTTTTACAAATTAATAAAATGCCAATAGCAAAATAAATACTTATGTACCTACCTATTTTGTATTGATCTTCAAGTTCCAATCCCTACCAATAGATGGCGTTGGTATCGTTTTAGAACGCGGTAACGTTGTGTTTTTTCGAACTAATATAAAGTGAATGGTGAATGAGTGCTTCAATCTGTACCACATACGGTACCTATTCATTGTTAACGGATATTTGACTAGACTTCGACTTTGTTTGCTTGCTTTACTAAGATTCACTTCTGTGTTTCGGATTAGTTGCTTGATTTTGTCTTCTTACAACCACTGTTCAAACTTGGAATCTGATTTGCTTTGTGATTAGGTATTGTTGATAGAAATATTTTCTCACTGAAAAATGACTAAAAACTCTTTATTAAAGGAAAAATGGAAGAACATACTGTCGTCCCCATTATAGGTGACGGCGCCTGTTTGTTTCGTGCTCTTTCATTTTTAATGTACGGAACCCAAGAAAATGCGATGGTGGCGCGTTCACAAATTGTAAGATTTGTGGTAAATGATTGGCCTAGGTTTTCAGTTATGACCCACGACAGAAATGGCGACAATTAATCAACAGCAAATGGATATTCAGCCGATATGTTAAAAAATGAAACTTACGGTGGACTTTGTGAATTGGTATCTGCAGGATTAATATTTCCGTTGCGGTTTGAAGTATATAGAAACGGTCTGCTATACACAGAGTCCGGAACAGATATCTGTCCAGTAAGGCGATTACGATTTAGCCATGATTTATTTAATGGACATTTTGACGCCTATCTGTCTATCGTTGCGAAGAAAATTACACAGCGTTGCATGGAGGTACCTGTCGAAGAGCATGATCCTTTTTCAGAGCTTGACCATTTAACTGTTACATCTTTTGTAAACAGTGAAATATTATCTCTAACTAGCGAAACAGATCAATCTGTATCGTCAACATTAAAATATGAAAAAAATAAAATAAAGGAAGGTCGAGAATTAATAATTACACAAGAAAAAGTCAATTAAAAAGTGCACAAGAAAGATATAGGCAGAACAAGCCAGATTCATATCATAAAGCTGTGTCCGCTTATCAGAAAAAAAATCCGATGCACACAGGCAAGCTGTTGCAAATTACCAAACTGCGAATCCACAAGTGTATAAAGCAATTCAGTCACGGTATGAGGAAAACATTACACTGCGTTTATGGAAAAACAAGGTCCATTCCGCTATGTAGTATGACCCTGATATTGCTTATAGAACTGACAGCAGTGTAGCCTTGGGTTCTATGACATACAAGTGTCAGTGGTGCAATGCGCTGAAATGGAAGGATGAGGCAGCTGGTATGTGTTGCTGTCCTGGAAGAGTGCAACTTGATCGGTTGAAACAACTGCCTTAACCACTCTTTAGTTTGATTAATGATCTACACCCAGATCATGACCATTTTATGGGTAGTATTCGTAAATATAATGCCTGTTTCCAGATGACTTCCTTTGGTGGTAAACAGGTAACAGCAGATGGTTTTTCACCGACTTTTAAAGTACAAGGCCAGGTCTACCATTTGTTTGGAAGTATATTACCAGAAGATGAACATGACGCTCAGTACCTTCAAATATATTTTGTAGGTGAAGATGATCGAGAAGCAAATATTCGATGTTCTAAATTTCCTAACTTAAAGCCAAATTTAATAAAACAATTTCAGAATATGCTGCATCAAGTGAACCCGCATATAAAAGATCTGAAAAGTGCCATTGATAAAGCCCTCGTTTAGAGTCATACAAAGTTGTCATACATGCTGACCTGACCAGAAGAACATAGAGGTAGTTACCATGCACCAACTACAATTGAAGTGGCTTTAGTGTTAGTGGATCAACAATTTGATCGAAGGGACATCATCCTCAAGAGCCGAAATAATTCACTTCAGCGTATTAGTGAGATACATTGAGCATATGATGCGCTACAGTATCCATTGATGTTTTGCTGGGGGGATGATGGGTAATTCAATCAACATACCACAACGCGTTCCCACAACTAAGTTGCCGCTTGATAAAACTGTCTCTTCTGCAAGTTTCTATTCGTATAGAATATTAACTATTTAGTCAACCATCGTGCCCTATTTAGTCAATATTTGGTGGATGAATACGCCAAAATAGAAACAGAGAGATTAAATTATATCAAAAATAATCAAGCCAAATTACGTGCTGATAGTTACATCCATTTAAAAGATGCTATTGGACGACAAGACGCAGAAGCCAACCAACTAGGACAAATGGTTGTCCTTCCATCATCTTTTACGGGGGGACCTAGGTAATAAAATAATAATCTTTTATTTAAATACAAGGACAATAATAAAGTGAAGACTCTGATCGCCAAAGTAGACGAGTCTGTATCTTAGACATCTTTGAGCTCTTTCTAATTTTATCATAAATGTGTTGCATGCTCCTCCCCAAGCAATTATACAATATCCTATAATTGATTGTGCTAAGGCGTAGTATATAGTTCTTAATAAATCAAAGTCAGCGATGTGCCTTAGCCTTTTTAATGTCCAAATAAGTATCCGAGTGCGCGTTGAAATAAGGTCTATGTGTGGGAGCCAGCTTAGTTTTTCTTCTATAATTAGTAGTTGGATTTCGTCATTTTAGGGCAAAGGCAAGTAGTATCTGTCTACTGTAAACCACAAGAGTGTACTGTTAGTAGTATATCTTTAATAGTATGGGTTTTGGTTATATGAAACTGCATATAGGTGGACTAAGATATATTAAGAGTCAATAGATTCTCCTCAAGTCAATTTGACACAGTTTGAAGGCCCTTCATTGAAAACTCCTGGACCTCAGGCCAAGTCTCTCCGTAGAAAATTAAGGCTGTATCATCAGCATAAGTAAATAGCTTGCCTTGAGTTAGTGTCATTGAGCACAGGTCGTTAATGTAAACCAAGAATAGACTTGGTCCCAGGATACTGCCTTGGGGGACTCCAAACGTGACCCCGGCGTCTGAGCTAATAAATTTTTTATTTTTACTCTCTGCACACGGTCACATAGAAAATTTTTAAAAATGGAAAGGGCAGAATCTCTTATTCCAATTTTTTCTAGTTTGTTTACAAGAATGGGTATTGAAACGGTGTCAAAAGCCTTGGTTAAATCAAGGAAAATCCCTACATACTTCTGTTTATGGTCCAGTTTATTTGTAACAAATTCATTCAAGTTACGAACAGAATCTTCTGTACTAATACCCGCTCTGAATCCGAACTGCATATTAGATAAGATATTATATTTGTTTAGAAATTTAACCAATCGATTATTAAGCATCCTTTCTAAGATTTTTGAAAGAGCAGATAGCACAGAGATTGGCCTGTAATTCTCAACAACGTCCCGAGCCCCATTCTTGTAAACAGGAGTAATGAGAGATCTTTTAAAAACTTTTGGAAAGCATCCTTGTTCAAAACAGATTTTAAAAAGGGTTGTGAGTGGCAGAAGTATTTTATCCTTGGTAATTTTAAGGAAGACAGCAGGGATGGAATCCCAACCAATAGCACAATCATTTTTAAGACCCATCAATATTGTTTCAACTTCTACCTCGTCAGGAGAATCGAGCACAATTGAATTAAGCAACCATGACGTAGTATTTCAACTAGCAGGTTTAGCACTGTTTGCTAGAATTTAATTAGCTAAATTTCTACCTAAAGTTGAAAAATAGTAATTAGCTCTCTCCACTGAGTTTGTAGGATTTTCACTGATCAAATTTTGAACCTAATTATTTTTAGTATCACGTCCGGAGATGGCTTTGATTGCAGACCAAGTTTCTTTACTGTTTGTACTGGCTTGCCTTCCTTACTTTTCTATCGCATCCTTCCTTCCAATTATATGCAAAACAAAACTTATGGCGCCATCTGTTGGCCTACGACAAAAGCGTCTGCAAAAAGGAAGTCGACACGATCGATACCCACATGTCATCAAGACTCAAGACGAACTGCATCGGTAATGGCTGTTCTTGTAAACCTTCAAAATAAAATCAATAAATTAAGCGTTAGTGTGTGCCGGGTCGACCCAGCTGTGTGTATAGATAATATAATCACGTAGGAGTGTGGTCAAGGAAGACCGGCCTTCCATCCGAAGATATTGTTAAAGCCAACTAACTGACCGCCGCTGCCGCTAACCGTGAGTTTACCTACTTCATTTACCCGTCCTGGTGGGCCAGACTAATTTTTCTCACTGTAGGTAAATTAAGTAGCAATTCTAAATAAGATTCTAATTGTTTTTATTTCAAGTAGAAGTGTCGCGATTACTACAAAACCGGAGTTCAATCCGCGCATTTTCAATTCTAACTGTTTTCATAGTGGTCCGTACGAGCGCGAATTTCCTGTGGTATTTTGGGTTCAATTCATTCGAAAACTCCAAAATTACAGTTCATAATTCAGCTAGATAAAAAAATACTGAAGTAAAACTTAGTAAGGTACTTATTTCATTGCCTTAATTTTAACGATATAATACGAAGTAACTTATTTAATTTATTTGATATATAATTTTATAATTAAGGAGAATTATTCTCTGTTGATTACATAAATTACAATTACACGTTATTTGCCGTTCGTTCATCCTAAACACGGAGGTAGTAGGTGAATAATTATACTCCACATATTCAATACTGAATAATTAATAGCGTCATTATTGCTTAGTTAAAAAATATGCTTTGTTTAAAATTTACGGTTTTATTGTTTTTAATTTCAAACATAATGACAGATAAAACAAAGTCGAACGCTAGTGAAATTGAGAGACAACTCAAGTTGCTTACTATTCAAAGGGAATATGCATTTCGAGAAATTCAAATACTATGTGATTTATCGAAGAATATCCAAACGGATACAACTTCTGCATCTCAATTCGAGTCTAGGTTTAAGCGTACTGAGTTAGTGCGTAAAGAATTCTTGGATTATACGAATCAAATAAACGATTTAAAGTTAAAATTAAAGCCGGACGATATTATTGATATGAAGCCCGTGATTGCGTTTGACGACATGTATTACACCGTCGATGCCGCCAGGGCTGTTCTAAGCGAGGGTCGCCTCCGGGCCGACCTGTGCGACCGGATCCGAGTTTGACTTCCGGATATTCATACCACAGTGAAACCATGCGCAAGCACGATTACCGAAACTCGAGTTACCGAAATTTGATGGAAACATTGAACATTGGCAAACTTTCTTCGATACATTTTCACACTTACATGAAAACAATAATATAAGGTCAATCGAAAAGTTTCATTATTTGTTGATGTGTCTCTCGGGTTCAGCGTTGTCAATCTCGAAAGGAGTGCCTGTTACCTCTGATAACTACCAAATTGTTTATGACGCACTTATCGAGCGGTTCCAAAACAAACGAATTTTGGCCGCAACGTACTTAGATAAAATTTGTAGCTTCATTCCTTTAAAGTCTGGTAATTATACCAATTTACTTAATTTAACCAATATGTTGAATGAAACCGTTAATGCTCTTAAAGCTATGAAAATTAAGAAACTAGATGAGTTTATTTTATTTTATTTAGCATGTGTTTAGATTCTGATACACGCGTTTTGAGATGCAAACGGGGAACAAATTCCTACCTTTTCTGATTTGTTAATTTTTTTACAAAGTTATGTTAAAGTTCTAGAGGTTAGTCAATCGGGTAACTGTTCCGGGTCTGTTTTTCAATCGGGACAGTCGTATAAAAATAATGTACGTGCCACCGGGACACGAAATAGTCACAATAATAAACAATATCATAAATCTACATCGTTGCCGTCGAACACTGCTATAGCTTCAAATGCTGCAAATAAAACAGCTGATTGCCTATGTTGTGGGGCGGTACATGCGCTTTTCAAATGTCCGAAGTTTCAAAATTGATATTTCTGAAAGATACGACTTAGTGTGTAATAAAAACGTTTGCATGAATTGTTTACGTTTAAATCATAATGCAAATAAATGTTTTTCAAAAATTACATGCTCAACTTGTGGTGAGCGTCATCATTCATTGCTCCACGATAACACTACCATTGTTGCTGTTCCGTGTTGCTCCACTGACAGGACTAGCGATAAAACAGTAATTACGGTTGACGACTTGACCGCGACTGCGAGCTTCGTGACTACCAGCGCTCACGTTGGTCACAGTCGTGCTCTCGTTTTGCTCGGCACATGTGTAGTGCGCGTGCACGGTTGCGATGCTCCCGCTCAGTATACTACCGCCCGCGCACTTATTGACAGTGGAGCTCAGGATAGTTTTATGACGTTATCACTCGCTCAACGTTTAGGGTTGCCCATTCGCCGCTGCAATTTAGCTGTAGCAGGTTTAGGAAAAATGTAGTGCATCAAATAAAGGTGAAACTTCATGCGTGGTAATGCCAACGGATTCTGATAGTCCAAACTCACTATTAATGCTATAATAATGAATACAATAACAAGTAAAATGCCTGTTGTAGAAGTACCTTCTGAGGTTCGTGCAAATTTAAACATTTAGTTTTAGCAGACAAACAGTTTGACAAACCCACTAATATAGACTTGCTGCTGGGCGCAGAGCTATTCCATAAAATTTATGATGGCCAACGCCTAGAGATAGGTCCTGGTTTACCAGTCGCTCTACATAGTGTCTTTGGTGGGTGCTCACTGGCAAAATTGATCACAGCTGTCACCCTCCACCTATGGTTTCTTCCTCGTTACTTCCACCCGGCTTTTGAGACGTGGTCAAGCGTTTTGGGAGGTCGAAGAACCACCGAAAACGTTGCGAAACCTGAAGATGTTAAATGCGAAGAACTATACTCTACTCTTGTGTCACGTAAACCTGACGGTCGTTACGTCGTTCCTTTGTTACTGAGGAAGCCTTTGTGATAATCTAGGTGAATCTTTCGATATGGCAAAATGCTGTAGACAAAAGGTTATTCTATGATTTTTTCTGACTGAATAATATTCAGATCTGGGCCATATGCAACCCGCAGACGTTGGATCAGGCAAATTTGTAATTCCGCATCATTGTGTACTCCGCCCTGAGTACTACGACAAAACTACGCGTCGTTTTTGATGCAAGTGCCAGAACGAATAACGGAAAATCGTTAAATGATATCGTACACTGGGCTAAGCTTCAAAACGACATTGTTGATGTCTGACAATTCCGTCTTCATGCAATAGTGTTCACCTCGATATTTCGAAGATGTATCGCAATATAGATTTACGTTCAGAAGATCGAGGTTGGCAACGTGTTGTGGATTCTCCAGCTAATCCCGTGCGTGAGTTCGAATCCGTAACATACGGTGTGACCAGTTCACCATACTTAGCCATTCGTACTCTGCATCAATTAGCGGTCGATCAGCTTCTGAGTATCCTCAAGCGGCTGAGTTATACGTCGCATGACACTTTTATGGACGACGTAACGACCGGAGCACCATCTCTAAATCAGGCGCTTGAGCTCAAAGACGAACTTGAAACTACTGAGCTGTGCGCAATTTGAGCTGCGTAAATGGGTAGTAATTCAGCCGAGTTGTTGCAGCTCTACCGTCGGAACATTGTCAAGTACCTAGGGCTTTTGTGACGAAAATCACGACCATATCCTAAAATTCTTGGTATCCAGTGGGACCCGTAGAAGACTTCTTTACGTATTCGTTGTCCAGTTCAGTTAATTTAACAAAGCGTGCAATATCAAATATCGCTCCATCTATTAATTGGTTGGCTCACTCCTGTTGTTCTAATAGCCAAACTATTGCTTCAAGACATGTGGCGCCTTCAGCTAAGTTGGGACGAACCGTTCCGCCTGAGGTCGCTCACCAATGGCACAACTTTATCTCTGAAATGCAACATGTTAAACAAATTAAACTTACTCGTAGAGTTACATATGATGACGCCAAGAGTTATCAATTGATTGGTTTTTGTGATGGCTCTTCAAAGGCATATGGATGTTGTGTGTACTTGAGGACAGTTCGTGCCAACCATTGTAATACCCATCTGCTGATTGCAAAATCAAAAGTCGCACCCCTAAAACCACTAACGGTTAACCGTCTAGAGCTTGCAGTTTTTCTCTTCTAGGGAGTTCTTAATACTTACTGCGAGATAAAATCCCTCTCAGTAAAGTGATTGCCTTTACTGATAGTAACACAGTTCTAGCATGGTTACACACGGAACCTCATAAACTGAAGACTTTTGTTTCCTCGCGTTGCAAAATCATCGACGATGTATCAGTTGATAGCTGGCAACACGTATCGACATATGATAATCCGGCCGATCATTGCAGTCGAGGTCTTAGCGGTTCACAACTAGCGACATGCTGTACGTGGTGGTCAGGTCCAAATTGGCTCGCTAACGATTCCTCCACTGGCCAGTAAAGTGCAAGTGGGAATCACGATTCCGTACCGAGTTGCGCTCTACTCCCATATATCTCAAATGGATATTAGGTCTGCTGAGCTTGACATAAGTGGACTGTTAGACCCTTTACTCACGCTATCCTGCGTCCAGCGTGTGCTAGCTTGGTGTCTGCGTGCTGCTGCGTTCAAACGAAACTATAAAACTAAGAATTTCCTGAGCGTATCAGAGCTGGAGCAGTCTATCGTCTATATAGTTCGACATGAACAAAAACTTCATCTTACAGACGAAGTCAAAGCCACCAATCGTTAAAAACTGAATCCATTTTGATGGATTGCTGCGAGTGGGGGCCGTCTAAAGCACTCTAATCTACCGGCAACCGTAAAACATCCTGTATTGTTGCCAAACTTCACTTATCCTTGTTGATCATAGATCACTTTCATGTCAATTACTTACTGTGGTCCTCGTACTCTTCAATCGATTATTCAGCGTAGATATTGGATACTTGGCATCCGTAATTTAATTCGGTCACGTTTATCTAAATGCATAGCATGTTTTAAGGTAAAACCGGTTGCTTGTCAGCCTTTAATGAAACCTTCCTTCACCAAGAGTACAACCGACGCGGTGTTTCCGAAATGTAGAGAATCGACTTTGCCGGTCCATTCATAGTGAAGAAAGTCGTAGACGAAACGCTCGTACTTATAAGGCCTACGTGTGTGTATTCGTTTGCCTCGCGGTAAAGCTATCCATCTAGAGGCAGTAACCGAGCTATCGACTTCTGCCTTTCTTGCGGCGTTAGATCCTTCGTATCACGTTTCACGTTTGTACCTTCATAGTGACCGACTGCGGCACTAACTTTATTGGTGCCCGCGTTACCTTAACGAACTACAACAAATGGTTTGTAAGAATAGTAATTCGCTTGAATCTAGTCTTGCGAAACGAAACATTGTCTGGCGACTGAACCCTCCTACCGGGAGTAATTTTGAGTGGCATATTTAGAGCGGTGTAAAATCAATGAAGTTCCACTTAAAACGCGTTATAGGGTCACAAGTATTGACATTCGAGGAGCTCATAACGATCCTTACTAAAGTCGAAGCCAATACTTTCGCGACCGTTGTGCTGTCTATCTCCGGATCCTAATGAGGTCGATATTCACACCTGGCCATTTTTGTATGGTCCTCTTATATCGTTACCAGAACCTGAACTCTCTAATGAATATGTTCCACCACGGCCCTTGAGATGTTACAAAACTTACAGTCTTTTTGGCATATTTGGCAACGCGATTATCTCCATACCTTACAGCAACGCGCGAAATGGTTTCGAGAACAACCAAATATTCATATCGGAGATATTGTTTTAATTGTCGATAAAGCATTTAATAACACCAGAGTGGCGTTCAGGTAGAGTTCAAGACGTACATCCTGGCAAAGACGGTGTAGTGCGCGGTCACCCTACGCACTACTAATGGACTCCTCAAGAGACCAGTAAATAAACTATGTCCTCTAATTTTAAATCAATAATATATAACTATATTTATAACAAAAAATGTAAATTTTTTTTTTTTTCGTAATTAATATTATAGTTTTTTGTTATTTAGCTTGTATAGTTATTAAATTTTGTTGCCTACATACCTTTCTAATAGGTATGCAATCTGAAGTGTTAATATTATAGTTAGTTAGGTACATATTATTCTAAGTTAGTTTCATTTCGTGAAGTATTTAGTTTTATAGGAGCATTGCTATTACAAACATAAACATCACGCCTGTCACCCAGAGGGGTAGGCAGACTACGGACTTCCACTTTGCATGATCCTGCACCTCTCGCCTCCTTTACATCCATATATACTACGCATACACGCTCGTCGGTTAAGGGTACCCTAATCTGGCCCATTTCCAATATATCGCCAATTTGGTCGATAAACCTTCGTCTAGGGCGTCCTTTTCCGACTTGCCGTTCACTTCTGCAGCATAAATTTGTTTTGTCACCTTTTCTTCTTATCCTTTCTACATGACCAAACCACTGAAGCATTCCTTTCTTAATCCTGGTCACAACGTCATCTGCAAACCACACTTTTCTCTTATCACACTATTTCTCACCCTGTCATTCAGATTCAGCCCAGCATACCCTTAATGACCGCATTTCTACAGCATTTATTCTACTCTCATGCTTCTTCTGCCAGACCCAACTTTCACTACCATACATTAAAGTAGGGACTAACACAGCATTGTGAATTGCCAAACGTGCCTTGACACATTCTGACTTCACAATAGCGTAGAGCCCCATTCACTTATTTCCTGCGTTCACTGTCGTTCTATATCCTTATCATATCTACCATCCCTACTAAATAAACATCCCAAATATACAAACTCATCCACTTGCTCAATCAACTCCTTCTATTCTTATTTCACATAACGTTTTACTTTCTTCTCTTCAAAACCATCACTTTCGTCTTACTTGCGTTCACTTTCATACCTCTTCTTTAATGATCGGTTCATTAAAGTAACCATCATTTGCAACTCGGCCGCCGACGATGCAAATATGACTTGATCATCGGCGTACAAAAGGCATTTGACGGTTAACTCACCCATTCTCAACCCACATTCTTCAACTTTCAAAGTTTGCAAACAACTGTCCATAATAGGTTAAACAGCCAGGGGAAGCTACACAGCCCTGTCTGACACCTTTTGGATGCCAAACCAGTCCGAGTAGACCCTGTTGATCCTGACACAAGCACTAGAGTCCCTATAAAGAGACTTCAATGCCTGTATCAAACCAGCGCTCAAACCAAATGAGTTAAGTGTTTGCCATAACACATTCCTGTCCACTCTGTCATAAGCCTTTCCAAGTCCATGAAAGCACAAAACTTTCTTTTGGCCAAAAAACTCCGCAATCATGCGCATGGCTTGATCCGTACACCCCATCTCTTCTAAATCCAGCTTGCACATCCCAAATTTTTCCACAGTTTCTTCCATAACTCTTTCAATTAACACCTTAGCATACAGTTACTAACAATGCTAAGTTGATACCACGGTAGTTTTACAGTCCTGCTGTGACCTTTTCCTTTATATATTGGGACTATAACGGCTTTGCACCAGTCTTCCGGTACCCGCTTCAGTTCCCAACATAAATTAAACAAGTGTACAGCAGGCCTGCCACTCCCTCTCCAGCCCTTAGCATTTCGAGTGATACTCTATCATATCCGGCTGCCTTACCTGCTATGCTTTTCATTGCTTTTATTATTTCATCTACACTTATCTCCTACTTCCACTTCTTTGAAATTTCTTTTTCAGACGACCCTTCACTCATAAACACGCTTTCAAAGTATTCTTCCATCTCTTTAAATTGAAACTTCATCATTCAGCATACAGCCATTCTCGTCTCTGTATAGCATTCATTCTAGGCTGTTTTGAATTTCTAGCAGTTCTTACGAGTTTCCAGAACATTTAATATTTGCCTGGAAGTTATCAGATATCCTTCTATCATTCTTATCCGTTTTCTTGCTTTTTCCTTTCAACAACTTCTTTTACTCTCTTATTTATAAGTCTAAACTGCCTTTTTCTTTCAATCTCATCATTCATACCGCCAGAATTACCAGCTTTGTCCAGTAATCTAGCCATGCTCTTCTTTGCTTCAACTTCCATCCGAATCTCATCATCCCACCACAACGTATTATTTTTCCTTTCATTCGTTCTCTTACTTACACCATATACTTCGGTGGCTGCATCCACCAAAACTTAACATTATTCCATACATTCTTCAGGTCAAATCATTCATACATATTTCATTCAAATCATTTATATTCTCCTCAGTCTACTTATACTTCTCTTCACACCTTCATCTTGTAACCTCTCTGTTCTTATACGTTGTAACGCAGTGGTAGACACAGATGTCCGATGCCGCCAACGCCTGAATAGACCATTAATTCGGCATAAGACCAGGTAATGATCCGTCCCTACGTTGATCCCGGTAAACTCTTGTATCTACCACTGCGCTCCGCATTCTTTCATCCACAATTATGAAATCTATCATGCTTCTATCATTACCTCTTTCCCATGTATACATGTGAATCCTCTTATGGCGAAAGAGTATTCGTCAAAAGATTCTTCCTCACATACGGCGAGGAGGTCTTCACCATTCTCATTTACACTTTCATCGCCAAACATTCCCATATCCTTTCATAACCAGACCCTCACCCCAACCTTCCATTAAAATCTCCTAACATAATGATATATTTTCATTTCCTTTACATTTCATCAACACCATCTTACTTATGTCCCAAAACTGCTCTCGATATAAGTATGACATAACTGGGGCGTACACCTCAGCACAAACAACTTCTTTAAGCCCACTTCATTCGTATCCACAGCAGCCTTGGGCTTACACATTCATACTTTCTCCACATTGACCTATTTTTCTGAAAGGATGACACCGACTCTGGCTATTCGCTCGGTCTCGTCTCACATACCAGACCAGTAAGTTATACATGCCATGTGCAGTGGCATCCTTTCCTTTCGTTTGTCTCATTTACATAACACATCTATTCCTCTATCATTCATCATTTCGCATATTTCATCCATCTTATCATTCATTGCTCCACATACATTCAGCGTAGCCAGACGGGCCCGCAATCCACTTTCGCCCCTCCGGGAGACAGAACGTGACGGGTGGCGAACTCGTCGCCGGTTTTACTCCTGGAGATTCTTCGCACCCTGCCCCATTAAAGGGGCGCTGGAACTCAGCCATTCTTTAACGTGTTGGCTCATGGTGCGATCTAAGGGGTGGTAGATTTTATGCCGCTACCATACGGCGAGGAGCCGAGTCTATCCTTTCGGTTTTGTCGCCTGTTTAGCACCACCCGGGGACACGTGTAGGTGGGCTTAGGTTAGTGGTCAGCTTCACGGACGCGAGCGACTCATCCCTCTTTCCCATTTCCATTGTTATTACTCATGAAATCTGAAACGATTTCAAGTGGGGGAATTATGTACTGGCTTGCCTTCCTACTTTTCTATCGCATCCTTCCTTCCAATTATATGCAAACAAAACATGGCGCCATCTGTTGGCCTACGACAAAAGCGTCTGCAAAAGGAAGTCGACACGATCGATACCCACATGTCATCAAGACTCAAGACGAACTGCATCGTAATGGCTGTTCTTGTCTAAACCTTCCAAAATAAAATCAATAAATTAAGTTAAGTTAGTGTGTGTGCTGGTCGACCCAGCTGTGTGTATAGATAATATAATCACGTAGGAGTGGTCAAGGAAGACCGAAGCCTTCCACATCCGAAGATATTGTTAAAGCCAACTTGAAGCTGACCGCTGCTGCTAACTGTGAGTTTACCTACTTCATTTACCCGTCCTGTGGGCCAGACTAATTTTGTCTCACTGTAGGTAAATTAAGTAGCAATTCTAAATAAGATTCTAATTGTTTTTATTTCAAGTAGAAGTGTCGCGATTACTACAAAACCGGAGTTCAATCCGCGCATTTTCAATTCTAACTGTTTTCACTGTTCTTTGCATTTGCCAAAAGACTTTTTTCATATTGGCGCTTGAGCTTACTTAACAAGGAATTGCAGTAATTCCTATAACGCTTATAAGAAGTTTGAAGTATTTCATTGTCAGGATTCTTTTTCAGTTTTTGGTGAAGTTTATCGCGGTGACGGGTACACCTTATCAGTCCAGGCGTCATCCAAGCCTTAAGCGTTTGTTTCGCACTAGGCAGCTTAATTTTAACAGTATTTTTCTTTATAGCAGAGGGTAGTATAACGACAATTTTTTCAGGAACAGTGTCTGCATTTGAAGTTGAAAATATAAAAGAAAAATCAGCAGACTCTATAGATTTGATGCCATCATCATGATTTATTTTATCAATAAAAATATTATTAGGCTTGCGTTTGGGGTTCAAAGAAACATTTGTTAAGATTAAGGAGTGATCAGTGATTACACTATCGAGTATCATTATTTGAGTGTTTAATACTGTTTTTACCATAACATGGTCTAAACAATTATTAATACGGGTGGGATAGGTATGACCTGGTAAAAGACCTAATCCTGCAATTAAATTTAAATAAGGTTCACTGTCTTTGTCTTTATTGCCTTGAATAATATTTATATTGATATCGCCCATAATAAATAAGTTACTAGATTTTAAGGGACGAATAATTTTTTCTACAAAATTTAAAAATTTGTCAATATAATAATAGGAGGGTGATCTTAATACCGCTAATATTACTATATCTGGATTTATTTTAATCAAAAGATAGTGACCACCATTTGAATCTGGTTTTGTTATTATACAATCTATAGAGTGTTTAGAATAAACTGTTATACCATCATTTTGGATTGGACATTTTTTTGAGAAATGACATTTGTAACCTGGAAGGCGAGGAATAGGCTTATTAACATCAAGGCAACTTTCTGTTAGTATTATAATATCAGGTCCAAATGAAAGTTGTGATATGTATAAAGCCATCCAGGTTTTTATAAACTTACGTATATTTTGTGCAATGATATTAAAGAATTATAAGATTTCCTGACAATATCATTGCACTTTAAAACATCGCACACAAAAGATAAAGCCACCCTAATATTATCCATATCTGATGTAATTATGGCGCCGCCCTGGTGGCAAAAAGTCGTGGATCATTAAAACAAACAGAAATACATACTTTAGTGTGTTTATTTTTTACTTTTATTAATAGATGGCGAGATGTGTTGCTCTGTTCTCACGCATCTTCCACTGTATTGGAGCCACTGGTGTAAGGACATCGAGTTGATCTTTAAGAGGATTCTGACTACTCCGCGGCTCACGGAGTAGTTTATGTTTCCGTGTTCTTCGGCCTTGGTTGTTACCAGTATGCCTCTGCTGGCTTGCGGTGGTTCCTAAATGATGAAGAGGTGAAGTTGCACAGGCGGCTGAGGCACGGAGCTCCGCCAGGCGTAGAGCCGCCAGCGAAGCCGTGTCCAGGGCAGTCGATGGGATATGGGGCGCCCAGGATATTTGTGAGTGCAAAGGGGGCGTTGGAAGCGGTATTAGACGTAGAGGGGGTGCCTGATATAGCCTTGGATTAGGCGCCAGTCTCCGTGGCTTTGCTTTTGTTGTGCCTTTTAATGAGTTTGTCGTCGTCGGTGGTCTTTATATAATGTGGTACGCGTTTTGGGGCCAGGATATCTGTAAATGCAAGGAATATAATTGCTACTAATGTATTATATTTAATATTACTGATAATAATAATATCCTCCAGACCGAAGTTTGGTCACGGCAGCCTATCTCAACAAAGACTAGACATCTGCGCAGGACAGGATTACAGTGCCCGAGTGTCTGCGCAAGCATAGGTGCACTGTCTATTTCCTCACTCTCATAGTCCTATGGAACGGCAAACTGACACGATTGGAGAGAGATCAGGCGCAGAACAAATGGCTTTCCGTGCTTTCCGATGCACGGGAGTGAAACACCCCCAACTTCCTGAATTCGGGATGCTACTGAGAGGTTCTTGACAGGAATATTAAATAACGGATTTTTTTGGCGCGGCCCGGAATTCAAACCCGGGACCTTATCATCAGCAGTTGTATTTACGACCATTAGGCCAACGAGGCAATCATATAGCTCGTATCGCCTATACCACCGCGTAGTGGTGGCGTAAGAAAATTCACTACCCCATTATCATCTCGTGAGTGTCGTTAGAGGCGGTAGAGGGAAATGAAACAGGAGATGAGCCGCAGCGTTTTCCTAACATCAACTCTAAATAATAAAAAACTAAAGTTGTCACCCCGTCTGCCAAGCGTGGGAGCTATAGCAAGTATTCCCCTATGAGATTATCTATGGGGAAGGCCATGTTAAGCAGTGGACTATAGATAGGCTGTAAAGAAAGAATGATGAGTATCATCTGTTGTCAAAATTCGATCAACTCTGTAGGTAACGCCGTATAGTTTGCGCAACATTTTTATAGTATTTTCCCGTGTAGGGAAGGCAAAAGCATCTTAGCGTATACAGCCATGGACGTGATCAAAATGCTTTTATTTAATTGGTTAAAACGTTTTGTATAGATTAAAATCATGTGTGTATGTATGTTCATTTTATATGACCTACTTTAACGGCGCCGTACACATGATTCTATTTTATGCACATTTATGGCATCTTTCGAATGATATAACTGTTAGCGGTAATAGTACTGATCTACTAAGCTGTTTTTTGGATCGATAATCCCTGTTCGAAATTTTTTGTCTATAAAAAATAATTTATCGGTTTTTGGGATATTTCTAACTCTGTGTCCAGAATCAGCTCTTATCGTAGTGTACTCATATGTACAGTACACCGGATAGAATGCCTAAGTGTCTCTTCTCAAGAAGCAAATAGATTTTATTTCATACCCAAAAGAGAATTGGGCTGGAATGTGCTATAATCGAATTGAAGAGGGCTTTAACAGTTATTCTGTTTGCTAAATTGTGTATCGATACGTTTATGATATAATTTGTTATATAAATAGCTTTAGAAAAAGTACTTACAGTCTGGCTACATGAGTAAATTCTGGCATTAGGCAAGAGGCGAGCACGGGGCATGCGAAGGCAGCGGGGTGGGCACCCAAATCGATCACATCCCGTGTTTGCTCTTCGTTGTTAACACTGTATCAAATATTTGTATTTATTACTTGTATAATATTGAAAATCCGCACGGCAGACGACGAAGAAATTGTCCCAAACACGCAACACACGCGAATTGTGACGGGGCGGCATGTACTATACTAGGGAGGTACGAAGTTCTGGAGTCGCCGCCGCCTTGCTAAGGAAACGATTCAATGAATCTCCTGCTTGCCTATACATACCACAAAGAGGCAATTAAGGGTCATCCCCACCTTTACACCCAACTGTATCGCTGAGGCAGGTGTGTGAGTAGCCGGCTTGACACACACTTGCCTCAGACCGGCTGGAATGTATACCCGCTTGTAATTATACTGGCTTTCACCCTTCAAACTGGATCAGAGTAATGATTTACCATACACTAAATGAAAAAATAGTCATTACTAGTTTGATTAAGTATTACTACATTATAATTGAACACCATGTATGATGTAGTAGACACAGCTTTTTTGATCCTACTGATCTTCGTCTAGTGAATATTATTCATCTACGACATTTGTAAAAATTACTGAAACAAAAAGTCTAATTTCTATTACTAAGGTATTTCATAATTTATTTGTGTACATTGAATAAAAATTGCTGCAAATTTTACTTCTACAAATGAAACAACATTTAGAACGGTTTTATAGAATTACGTTCCACAGAACTATTAACCTTAATTAACCATTTTATAAAAACATTAATGAATGTACTTTAGGATCAGTACCTACAGATGTAATTTATACAGTAAGGCATTCGATAAAGTATATACATTACAAAAACACGCTCGTTTCGGCTAGCTTATAAGCTGTTGATGAAACTCTATTAGCCAAGCAACAATACTAACACTAAATAGCTTACTGACCTCAAAACTAGTAGGAAACTGCGTGAACCGTCAAAGAAAAAAGAAGTCAGCTGGGTACGAAATCAGAAATGTATTGAGAACGGCTTCGGCACTTGTGGTAAATTTAGGCAATGAGCAGGCTGGCAAGCTCGAACTAAAGGGATAAAAAAGAACACAATGGGATCATATCCATTATGTGATATCTCTTGCAGCCTAACCCGATTGATCTTTGACCTTATTATGGAAAATCCTCATTACCTGGTCTTAAACACTAAACCTAAGTATTCTAGAATCATAATCCGATCGTATGATCTATATTTCGCTTCAGAATCCCTAGGACTGAGTAAGAACAAATTGCAGATTTTGGCTAGAGACCCAACTGAAACATTGCTGCTGCATATATTACTTACAGAGGAATTTAGTTAAACGTCCGGAATTAAAAATAAGTAAATTAAACGCGTTAAAATCCTTTAAACAATTTTATTCAATGAGCAATTATGAAGTTAATAGTATCTATCTGCCCAAATATGGTTAGAATTGACGAACCAGAGCCAACTCATTAAACATTTTTTTAATAGGCTAATGTAACACTAAATTCTAATCTTCATTGTTTACGTAATACGTGCTTAGGTAAAATTGTCAGATCTCTAGATTATTTAAATTTCCCCGGAAATAATTTTTAACTCCCTGACCTACAGCGATCTCGTCTACGGAAACTTCGTGACAAAGTTTAGTCTTTTATCACTGCGGCGTGACCTTGGATAAGGTACCATACTCATACTGATTTATCCGAGGGTGTAACTTTAATGAAATACTTGATGCAGACTGAATCCCTTGGTAGTTGCCAAACTAGGAAAATAAATTATTTGCGTACTTCATAGTAAATGTTTTATTTAGAAAGGAGTTTCTGTGAAAAATCCTGGATTGTCATTTTTTTAATCAAATATAATAAAACTCAAATATCAAAACAAATAACAAAACAGAATATTGATAAAACTTTATGGTGTGACAGTAAACTTATTTGACTTAATTATACGTAGGTGTATGTTAATATTAATAAGCAATAAGTCTAGACACACTGATTATTATGTTAGTACTTGTCGGAGCAAATAAGTTTGTTTTTCTAGGCAATGAGATTTATTCTAATGGGACGATTCTCCCACCGCGTGAATGCACTTGTAAACCGTCATAAGCACCAAAGGGTTCTAGAATAGAATAGAATAGAATAATTTTTATTCAATGTAGAATACAAGAATACCTATTTAAAGTCATTTAAGCTTTACCTCTGGTTCAAAACTCCTGCGATATTTTTATTTTATTAAATTAATTTTTAATATATTACTTTAAACAGTTAGTACGAACACATTTAGAAACAGCATAGTAGCCATCTCATTCCCAGGGCTTATTATCAATCATGTACTCTTTACTAAACCATTTTTTGCTTAATAAAATTTTTAATTTTTTGATAGATAAGGCCTGCATATTTTCTTTGAGTTTATTGTAAAAGCGTATATATTGCCCCATGAAGGAATTACTGACTCTTTCGAGTCAAGTAACTGGTATTACCTTTTTTTTCCTTAACATTAGGAACTCTAGGATTTTCTCCTGTATCGTGGAGGCAGTTTACAAACATAAATTTCACAAGGACAAACATCCAGACCTGGAACCCTGGAATTTACAGAATGTACTTCACTGTTTTTAATAAAACAATTTTTAACAAAATTAAAGGTATTTGATTGGTTCCTTTAATTAACTGGATTATAAGAAATATTTTTCAGTGGTAGTAGTTTGTGATTTCTAGTGATCACTATGATTCATATAAGATCATAAGAGCTGTTTCATTTGTTTTGAATCAGAACTCAGAATTGTAAATAAACTTTTTTCTTAATACTTTATTGAAGCGAATTTGTTTTTCAACGCTCGCAATTAACTTGTGCAAATATCGTTAAGTTTTAAAATGAACAAGATGAGAAACTATATGATAAGCAAGCTAACAGTCTACCTGATAGTATATTACTACTAAGTTCATGGAAATCATGGGCAACTTAGTATATCCTATCTGTTTGTAATAGCTAAATAACTGCCTTATATTGACATGAGGGGGTTGAATCAAAATTTTTAAATTTTTTGTCTGTCTCTCTCTGTCTGGGCTAATCTTCAGGATTGCTGAACTGATTGCACTGAAACTTAACGAACATAATTATGGAGTGCAATGCCAGGAGTGTTCTAGGCTTTTAAACTTCATTCGAAAATCTTGGATAGTTTTTTTTTTGAGTTCCTAATCGAAATATTGATATAATAAATGATCTTTGATGATTACCTTAAATCTAAATAACGCCACATTTATAGATCCAGGAGGGGCGAGGTTGGGTCACCAGTCTATGGATAAAAAAGCGGTATGCTGTGCTCTGCCATGTCTTCCAATTAAAAGTGTGTTATCGAATATCTAGTTATCTAATAAATGCATCTTCTTTTAATATTGCTTTGCTTGCCGAGTCACAGCATAAATATAAATAATGTTACTACATACAGAAGTTACACTCATTTGATGTTGACTGCTTGCCGACGTTTTAATAGCCTACATAATTATTAATAATTAGATAAATCGCACACACAAGCTAAATATAACTTTTTTCGCTGCGCGCGAGTGTCCATATTACTTTGCATCTTTTCCCCTTCCTACGTCACGACGAACTTTCCGTGGTTACTAAGGGCTGTCAATAAAGAGTAAAAAAATACATTGCGAAATGGTAAGTTACTTAAGGAAAGTACCTATTTTGAAAATGATCGACTGATCATATTTTCGCTACTATATGAGTTTTGTGATGCCCAACGCATGCAACTTGCAAGCCCATTTGTTGGGAATCGCGATGCTTGGCTCGGAAGAAATAAGTAGACAGTGTAAACAACAAATAAACCCGAAATACGATTTCTAACAGAAATGTGATCGTATTCTACTTAGTTAAAAATCTTGGAAATAAAGTTTTAGTTTCAGTATTTTGTGTTATTATAACACAAATACTGTACAATATATATAAAAGACAACTATAGGTATGTAAGTGGGAACTTGGATAGTGAAGTAAATTTCAACTTAGTTTTGTAATTACATATATATATATGTAGTTAAATTATTACTTAATTTTTCCTATAAGTACCTATATACCAAAAATGAAATAAATTCACCTTTCATTATCCTTCAGTAACTTAAATAATGATATATTTGAACTTTTGTTTGGTCATTACATCCAGCCACGCAAAAATTATAGCAGGAACAACGTTTTACATTACAACTTTTTCAACGATCTTATCCTACAATTAAATATACTAAACACTGAACAAAAACTATTTCAACAAGTATTTACAAAAAACTATTTACATTAACAGCGTTAAAAAACTTTAACATTCAATCGCCTAGAACGCACTAGCCCCAACTGCCTATGATTTTAGGTGATTATTTCACGCAGGTAGCAAGAGTGACAGAGGCCTGTCCGAGTACAAAAACTTTAAACAAATTGCGAGTGCGTCAGCAGCGTTCCCTTCTGAAAATTGTAAGGTATACAATGTTTTGTTGAGCGTGGTCCTTCCCTGGTCGAGCTGACCCATTCCTGCTGCAGCTATAATAAAGCTACAGCGTGGCTCTACCATGTAAGATCTCTACGATCTAGAGTAAATGACAAATTATTGCGCAACATGCCTCTGAGGGCAAAGGGGGGGAGCAGCTCCCTAACAACTAAATTATTATAACTGCGGTTGCCAACCTGCCTGCCAAATATGGCAACTAAGGCAAAATTGCCTCTGTTCAGAAGTGGACTTTTAATGGGCTTTAACGGACGGAATGTAACGGATGCCTTTTTGTTGTCTATTTCAAAGAAATTATGACACAATATACTCGTAATTCAGTATTTTTAAACCTTTGTAAACAATGTATGTTTAATTTATGTGTAACATAGTACAAGATAGAACTTTCTAGTAGACCCTATGTATAAATCGATAAAACAGCGCCGATCCCTCCAAGACTAGGTTTGCCAGACGTCCTTTATTTTAAAGTACATCCCTAATTAAGACCCAAAAATTGATCTTGTCCCTTAATTTGAAATTTTTAATAGAGGACAAGGCAATATCGCGCGTATTCGACATTCCCTCTGCTAGCTGAGGGCAAAGAGCTTAAAAATCACTTTCAGGTGACGCGCGACGTTAGAGAGGCAAACTACGTTCGTTACATTGCGTATTGACATTGATTTTTATATTAACAAATATAGCTACAGATACCATAACAGTATTTTATTGAAAACAATATGATATCCTTTATTGTCATCCTATGCCCTTATTTAATCGTATCAAATCCTCTAAAACATGAAACGTGTGCTGGCAACCCTATCCAAGACTCAAATCGATATCCGAAAGGTGTAGGGTGTGGTTCTCCGAGGGCGCATTACTCAGTCACTCACAGTATTCTCGTCCAAGCCGACAGCGGTATTGTACGCCGGAGAATACATCAAATAATACCAGTTAGTTCTTTATCTGACTTTAATCACTTGTATTTTAGACTTTTATATAGTATTGATTTATGATTTAAATTGTGTTGCGTATTTAAAGGTCTCTGTCTACCGTTATAATAAATAAGTGTAATAATTTTTTTATGAACTGCAACGTTAAATTTAGCGCTATGTTATAATATGTTTTAATTAAATAGTGACGTTTGGGTTTTAGTTCCATCCGAAGACCCATACGTGCGGACAAATATTTGTGTTGTGTACTTACACTAGGTGGCAGGACTCCCTTGCTGCCTAGAAGTTCGTCTGGTAGGTGCCACCCTCAAATATCAGTGCCTGCATTGCTGTGTTCAAGTCTGAAGGGTATAGAGACCCAGTGTAACAGGCTGTGAAGCATTGAATCAGTCCTCAGCGGTCACAACGCATCTGTAGCCTTTTGTTTGCAGTTGGCTGCAGGTGTCCATGGACTACGGAAGCCACTTACCATCAGAAGGACTGGGTGTATATTTTCATGTAAAGACACATAAATATATCCAGTCGATAACATGCGAAAACGAAGAACAAATTAGTAGAGAGAATTACGGTACTGTCTTCACATCTTGATCGTTATAAAACGGAACCATTTTTGATCAAATGTCTGTTGCCAACCACCTAAGCCACTATTAGGTGGACTGTGTCACTTTAGTCTATAAAAATTTGTTTATTAACATTTACGTAGAAACACAAATTGTTGTGTGTTGTAACCCGTCTTTAAAGTGAAAACTCCTTTAGCATCGTTGTGATTTGAAACTCAATGACACGAAAAAGCGACACTAAAAAGGGACAACCTTATACATCTATAGGGTATAGCCTGCGAGAGAATGAGATAGAATACTGTGCACATTACAGTTTCCTATTATCTTAGTCTCCTTTTCTGAAGATATTATTTTTACGGGCGTAAGAAGAACACGAAGATAAACCATCAGTAAATTTAAAACTGTAATTAATTAAAATACTATCCGTTCCTTTTTTTCATATGGACGCCAACCACTGGTGGTAAAGGACAAACAATAACCAATCATTGGTGGTAAAGAAAGAAAAAAGACTGTTGTTATAGCACCAGGTAAGTTGCAACAATTAATTCAAAACTTTTCGCTGGTTGCGATTGTAAATAATAAGTTTTGGTCAATGAATGCGATTTGCGCAATGCTCATAGTGATTATTTTGCAGGTTAATTGCATTGCGAATTGCCCCTAAATCTAATAACGAATCAATAAACCTTAGCATAGAAATTTTAACTGATCTGTTTGTTAGTATGTATACTTATCAACTACTTTTTATATTTTCTAGCTTGTTTTTTTAACTTACATTTGAATTTATTTCATATTTTATTTACTAGATTCTGAAACGCAAACGAAATTATGTTTATTTTCCCGTAGCATTTTTTAAATGTACTAATAATAAATGTATCCCATTTTTGTTAGTTTAGGACATTTTGTATTTGTGTTCGACTGCAAAGCCGGTAAATCATTGTTTAAATCCACCATCTGAATACTGTCGTGAACCACTCCTAATACAAGCATTTTGAAGTTTACTTGGAGTAGGTAGCGAGATTATTATAAAAATTATAAAAAAGACATGTGTGCAATTCACACGCGATAGTAATGAACTAACTTACACGTTTTATAATCGGTTACTTAAGTTCCGTGTATCGTACATTATTTTATAGTACAAGTGACTTAAATCCACTTTTTTAATTGAAAAATTGTTTTTTCTGAGAATTCTAGATATAAAATATCAACGTCATGTCCGAATGAAGAAGGTTTGTTGGTAAATACCGAGAATCGAAGAAAGTTTCAGTACAAGAATTACAACATCAATCTAAAGATTTAATTATACGGGAACAAAGGTGCCACGAGACTCGATTTACAGAAGTTTTATATGATCCAGATGTTGGCTTATATCTAAATGATTTATCAAACCTGAATTAACAACGGTGCTTGTGTCAGTATCAACGGGGTCTACTCGGACTGGTTTGGCATCCAAAAAGATGTCATGCAGGGCTGTGTAGCTTTCCCGTGGCTGTTTAAACTATTTATGGACAGTTGTTTGGAAACTTTGAAAGTTGAAGGATGCGGGTTAAGAATGGGTGAGTTAACCGTCAAATGCCTTTTGTACGCCGATGATCAAGTCGATATTTGCATCGTCCGCAGCCGAGTTGCAAATAATAGTTACATTAATGAACTTAAAGGGGTATGAAAGTGAACGCAAACAATACGAAATTGATGGTTTTTGAAAGAGAAGAAAGTAAAACGTTATGTGAAATAAGAATAGAAGGGGAGTTGATTGAGCGAGTGGATGAGTTTGTATATTTGGGATGTGTATATAGCATAGATGGTAGATATGATAAGGATATAGAAAGACGAGTGAACGCAGCAAATAGAGTAAATGGGGCTCTACACGCTTTTTTGAAAAGTTAAAATGTGTCAAAAAAGGCACGTATGGCAATTCATAATGCTGTATTAGTCCCTACATTAATGTATGGTAGTGAAAGTTGGGTGTGGCAGAAGAAGCACGAGAGTAGAATAAATGTTGTAGAAATGCAGTCATTAAGGAGTATGCTAGGGCTGAATCTGAATAACACGGTGAGAAATTGTGTGATAAGAGAAAAATGCGGTTTGCAAGATGACGTTGTGACCAGGATTAAGAAAGGAATGCTTTGGTGGTTTGTTCATATAGAAAGAATGAACGAAGAAAGATTGACAAAGCAAATTTATGTTGTAGAAGTGAACGGCAGAGTCGGGAAGGGACGCCCTATACGAAGGCTTATCGACCAAATTGGCGATATACGAGTATTAAAAATGGGCCAGATTAGGAGTACCCTTAACCGACAAGCGTGTATGCGTACATATATGGATGTAAAGGAGGCGAGAGAGGTGTGTCAGGATCGTGTCAAATGGAAGGCCGTAGATATATATATATACACTCATCCGGACATCTGTACAAACTTTCACATACTCGTATTGCAATATTGAAATGGGTATAGAAATGATATGAGCTACCTAATGGTAAAATTTGATTTTATTAATTATTTTAGTATCGAGTACATGCGTTGGGATACAATAATGCCTCCGAAATCAGAGTGAATTTCATTAATCGCTCCATGATCCAATCTTGTGTTTTTTTTTTTAGCTTCAAAGCCATGAATCTAGGTCTAGCCGAATTCATCCATTATTTATATATTTGCATTATTTATTTTATTTTCAATTTGGTATTTTATACGTAGTAGAGCCATGCTACATATGTTTGTGACACGAATAGTTCGGCTCGATCGGGGAAGGACCACACTCTCACAGAATACCAGTGTAAAATAGCAGATTAGTACTGTTGTGTTTTTTTATGATGAGTGTTGAGAACCAGAGCCCCTTTTTACTGTACGCATCTGTATTTTGATTATTTATAGAAGATAGTTGTAAATGTCTATTGGCTACAGTAACCAATCACCATCAGGTGGACTTCGTGCTTGTTTGTCACCTTTATTATATAAAAATCTCATTTAGATATATAATGTTTATATTGTTTTTTTTAGTTTTATAATAAAACGTTTTAAGAAGATAAAAAAGTAGACTTATTTCTTTATGAATTTTGTCTTTGTGAACCGTGTAGAGGCGGTGAGTTTAGAGTCCAGTGTTAACATATCTCTGAAGAAATTATGATGCCAAATCTCAAGAAGACGTGTAATTAATAACACCGGTTCAGGTCCACCTCGCAATGATAATATGAAATGCCTTAAAATTTAAACATTTTCTGCCAATAACAAACTTAACAAAACCGACCTTGTAAAAAATCCTAAATTTCTGGGATTAACTTTTACGATTATTTTATCGACTGAATGTGCTATTGTATTTGGAGAACTGTAAATTCATTTTTATAATATACCGATACAGAATGTAATTATTTTTAACTCTACAAAAAAATTTGTTTAATTTATTTCCTAAAATGTAAACATTTATTTCATAAACTACTTATATTTAAATAGGGAGAGTTCAAATTAATTCGTTCAAAATACGGGTCTCCAATTTTTTATAATCCACAAAATCAACGTCGCAATAAATTTCTAGAACTTTCCGTGAAAATACACAACGACGCATTTGACACTAGATGCACACAGACGGCCTATAAATCGATACCTCATGGTCACGCCCTTTGCTTTGTCTCCCTAGGTGCAATGCGCATTAGTCAATGATTAAGTTTTGAATAAGTTGAATAAATTATATTCAACTTAAATTATATTCAACTTATCCAAAACTTCATACATAAGATGGATTCTTCTTCTATTCTCTCTATTCATTCATTATAACCCATCAAAAGTTCACTGATGAGCACAGGCATACCACATAGATTATCTCATAAGTTTCGTCATAGTATATACTATGTGTTTTTTTTTAGAAGAGATCACCGTCGCCCATGAACATCTGCAACTGAAGAATTGCCGGTGCGTTAATGGCTTTTTAGAAAGGAGTAGGCTCTTTTCTTGGTAGGATTTCTTCTCTGCTAGGTAATAGCTACTTATCATCTGTCTGTCTGTCTGTACTTTTATTTTAGAAAAACAATTAGGGTTCCGCGCAAAGAAAAAACCCATGAAATCCAACCGTAATAAATTCCACGCGGTCGAAATCACGGGAACAGCTAGTAAATAAATAAAAACGCTACTACATTTTAATGTCTTTTTCTCCTTTTCACGAATGCGTTATCTAATATGCATAACTTGAAACAGTAACCGCCTGTCATTATTATTGAGTTGTTATCTGCAGTTGAGTTGTATAGCAGTGGTGGACCGCCAAGCATCCAGATGGTGTGGATGGTATTAGGAATTTTGGCGCGATGTGCGTTCGTGAAATTAGGCGGCTGGGATTAATCCGAATAATTCCTCAGAGCACTCCCCGTGGTAAATGCGAAAGAAAATGCAAAGGTTTGCAATATCTCTTCACAGCGCCAGTGAATCGACCCGTTCGAAAAGGACTCAGTCGTCGACGATTCGAGCTGCTCGTTTGTCACCCTTATTCTATAAACAATATATTAAAATAGATACTGCGCATTGGACCCGCCCAGACGGTAATCAATATTGTAATTTGTAGGCGGTCGCCTCTCCCGGGGGTCTCGCACTGCACTATTGTCCTAGCCGCTGCCCGGGACAGTGGGACGCGAGATCTCCTTGTTTATTAAGTCTGGTGTTTGGCTTAGATTTAGTGAATACTACCACTCTCCTAAGTTATCGCATACTGTGTCTTCTGTCTTAAATACCTGATTTTAAAAGGTACGTATGTTTTAGAAAAATTTACAAAATTTATTTAAAGAACGATTTCAAGTTTTCAGCTCCTTTATAATATTTCCCTTCGGTCCAGACAAAACCTTTACCATGTATGTCCTTTGCACTCCTCTCAACCTTATCATCATTACAGCCCTTCACAAGTCCACTGCTGAACATAGACCTCCCACAAGGAATGCCACAAAACACGGTCCTAAGCCACCTGCAGCCATCGAATTTCTGCATATATTACCGCCATACACTTCGCTTACCGGTACGAGGCTGCTACTCGAGAACCTTTATTCGACATCGATTGTCGGTTCTTTGAGCTATATGGCCCATTGCCACTTCGGCTTACTTATCCGTTGAGCTATGTCGGTTACTTCTACTATTTACAAAATCTCTCATCACCAGCCAGGAGCATAACGTGAGCGGCTGTAACGCAGCTTGAAGTGTCACCCGGCAAAACCATTTATAAGACGTTGTCACGTCAAAGGGAAAATTATCGGACTGAGGAGACATATGGACTCTTATTCTAATAATCCTTATAAGACATGCAAAACTAGAAACTTTTCGTTTAATAATTTTAGAGTTCGAAATTGACTCGAAATGATTCATGTAAATAAACACATTGTCGGTGCATCGCCCTTTTTTTTTTACGAACTTCGTTGTCACATTGCAGTATACATATATATATGTAAACAGATAAATTTAACGTCAACACCCTCCCTGGATAATGAAAATCTCAGGAGTATAATAATTAAGAGCCAATTTTATAACTAAAAAAAATAACTGGATTTTCCAACTGAGCTATTATAACCTTGTAGATGGTGACTAAATTTTTTCATTGCCTGAAAACACGGATAAAACGACATTTTCTAAAAATGAATCCTAGCTAGATCGATTGATCGCCCCCGAAACCCATGCATACTAAATTTCATGAAAATTGAACCATTTGAAATTTGATTATATATATATACAAGAATTGCTCGTATAAAGGTATTAGATATGTAATAGGCATGAATGACGGCATCCTCGACTTTTTCTGTCACCAGAGCGGCGCCGCTTAGGAATGAGGTGAAATATTTGACAGATTTTGTAGAATTAATGTTTTTGTTTAATTATATTGAATTAATGAACGGCGACGAGGTTCGCCACCCGTCACGTTCTGTCTCCCGGAGGCGAAAAGTGGATTGCGGAAGCCTGTCTGGCTACGCTAAATGTATGTGGAGCAATGAATGATAAGATGGATGAAGAATGCGATATGATGTATGGTAGAGGAATAGATGTTATGTGTAAATGAGACGAATGAAGGAAAGGATGTTACTCACATACGGCATGTATACCGCGTACTTGTCTGTGTAGACGAGACCGAGCGGGCATGCCTGGGAGTCGGTATCATCCTTTCAGAGAGAATGGGTCATTGTGTGAAAGAGTGAATGTAAGCTCGAGACTGCTATGGATACGAAATGAAAGTGGCTTAAAGAAGGTTTGTTCTAGAGTCTACGCCCCAGACATGTCTAAACCCACTTATATCCGAGAGCAGTTTGTAAGGATGGTGCTAATGAAATGCAAGGGTAATGAAAATATTGTTATATTAGGAGATTTTAACGGAAGGGTTATGAAGAGGCTTGGTTATGAAAGGATATTGGGAACGTTTGGTGATGAAAGTATAAATGAGAATGGTGAAACCCTCTCACCGTATGTGTGGAAAATAATCATCTGTGTCTAACACTACGTTACAGCGTATAAGAACAGAGGTTAAAGATGAATAAAAGAAAGAGAAGTTCAAATGTAGACTGAGAGAAAATATAAGCGGTATGGATTAATTAAAATGATTAGACTTGAGACTGTGTGATATAATGTCAAGACAGGTTTGGTGGATGCATCTACCGAAGTATGTGGTGTAACTAAGAGAACGAATGAAAGGAAAAATAACACTTTATGGTGGGATGATGAGGTACGGACGAAGTAGAAGCAAAGAAGAGAGCATGGCTAGATTTAGTAGCACCAAGGCTAGTTATTCTAGCGGTATGAATGATGATATTGAAAGAAAAAGGCAGTCTTTAGACATCTAAATAAGAGAGTAAAAGAAGTAGTTGAAAAGAAAAAGCAAAAAAGAACTGATAAGTATGATAGAAGAATATCGGATAACTTCCAGGCAAATATTAAAATGTTCTGGAAACTCTTAAGAACTGCCAGGACTTCAAACAGCCTAGAATGAATGCTATACGAGACCAGAATGGCTGTATTCTGAATGACGAAGTTTCGAGTTTAAGGAGATGGAAGGAATACTTTGAAAGCGTGTTTATGAGTGATGAGACGTTTGAATTAAATGAAATTCCGAAAGAAGAGGAAAGAGATAGAGAGATAAGTATAGATGAAATAATGAAAGCAATGAAAATTATGAAAGCAGGTAAGGCAGCCGGATATGATAGAGTATCTCGAAATACTAAGGGTTGGAGAGGGAGTGGTGGCAGACCTGCTGTGCACCTTGTTTAATTTGTGTTGGGAACTTAAGGGTACCGAGACTGTGCAAAGCCGTGATAGTCCCAATATGTAAAGGAAAAGGATCGCAGCAGGACTATAAAACTACCGTGGTATCAGCCTTCTTATATTGAAAAACTGTATGTTAAGGTACTAATTGAAAGAGTGATGAAAGATACTGATGGAAAAATTTGGGATGCAAGGGATTTAGAAAGGAATGGGATGTACGGATCAGGTCTTTTCCATGCGCTTGATCGCGGAGAAGTTTTGGCCAAAACCAAAAGGTTTTTTGTGCGTTCGTGGACTTGGAAAAGGCTTATGACAGAGTGGACAGAGATGTGTTATGGCAAACACTGAACTCATTTGAGTTGAGCGTTGGTTGATACAGGCATTGAAGTCTCTGTATAGGGACTCCAGTGCTTGTTGATCAACGGGGCCTACTCGGACTGGTTTGGCATCCATAAAGAGGTCAGACAGGGCTGTGTGGCTTCCCGTGGCTGTTCAACCTATTTATGGACAGTTGTTTGGAAAATTATAAAGTTGAAGGATGCGGGTTAAGAATGGGTGAGTTAACCGTCAAATGCCATTTGTACGCTGATGATGTAGTCATACTCGCGTCGTCGGCGGCCGAGTTGCAAATAATGGTTACATTAATGAACAGTTCATTAAAAGAAAGGGGAATGAAAGTGAACGCTAGTAAGACGAAAATTATGGTTTTGAAAAAGAAGAAAGTAAAACGATATGTGAAATAAAAATAGAAGGAATTGGTCGAACAAGTAGATGAGTTTGTGAATTTGGGATGTATTTAGCAGGGATGGTAGATATGATAAGGATATAGAACGACGAGTGAACGCTGGAAATAAAGTAAATGGGGCTCTACACTCTGTTGTGGAAAGTCAGAATATGTCCAAAAGGCACGCATATAATTCACAATGCTGTGTTAGTCCCTACTTAAATGTATGGTAGTAAAAGTTGGGTGGCAGAAGAAGCACGAGATTAGAATAAATGCTGTAGAACAGGTATATATTAGGGCTGAATCTGAACGACAGAGTGAGAAATTGTGTGATAAGAGAAGAGTGTGGTTTGCAATATATGATGTTGTGACCAGGATTAAGAAAGGAATGCTTTGGTTTGGTCATGAAAGAATGAATGAGAAAGAGTGACAAAAATTTATGTGACAGAGGTGAACGGCAGAGTCGGGAAGGACCCTAGGCGAAAATTTATAAAATATAAAATGGGCCAAATTAAGAGTACTCTTAACCGAAGAGCGTATGGATGTAATGTTTTTTTCTGAAATATTAGTTATAAATATTATATAAATTAGATTAGAAATGTATGAATCAAGCTACGGATATTCCTAAGAGTTGATGATCTGTAAATAGTTAGAATATGTAAACATTTTAAGAATACAGTACTGAGGCATTGTTTTGTGTATATAAATACAAATGTGAAGAATTTATAATTAAATTGCTACGTTTCAATGGTGATGACACTGTGTGACCATCTGACGTAATAGGCTGTCTCCTTGGGGATTACAGGCATGTCGTAATCCTAATATTATTGAAACTGTACTCTCATTTAATATAAGGAATAAATATAATTTTCTGTAATTAAATTTATTAGACAAAAAGCAGAAATAACCCATTTATTTTATTTTCAGATTATTGCCGATACTTAAGTCTTAAGTGAACAACTTACTTTCGGTAATTCGGGGTAGAGGTTAACTTTTACCATGAAGGCCCCTCCGTTTACTACGTTTTCATCTGTCGGATATGGACATCGAATTTTAAGTAAGTATCCAGTCCCTTTAGTTTTTTTCCAGTCTCTTCAGTTTTTATTTGGTATTCACGCTTTGCGAAAAGTCATCAAGCGGGCATTATTCAAATCTTTATAAATAAAAATGTCAATATTATCTTGTTTAAAAAAATTGTATATATATAAAGCTGCGTCTGCGATATTAATTCACCGAATATCTTGAAATTTTGTCACAATATTGACTAATCTACGAGTGTTCTTATATATTTTTTGAAAAAACTTGTCAGCCTAAGTAACACGTGGCCGTGAACAACTAGTAACATAAAGAACCACAGTGGAAACAAGTACAAGTGTCACTTCTGTAATCAATGATATAATTCATATTCACCAAGAAACAATAATCATAAATATAATCAATTTATTATCTTTTAATGTTGCAGCTATAATATGGTTGTAACACGAATGGGGCGGCTCGACCGGGGAAGGAACACGCTCTCACAGAATAATAATAATAAAGCCTCTTTATTCCTTAATAGAAAATAATTTTAAAAAAATCAACAATTATAATATGTACGCTTAGAAAATAAAAAAAATATATACATTTCAATTAAAGGGGTCCTTAATTGAAATGTATATATTTTTTTATTTTCTAAGCTTTGGGTAAAGGCCTCCTCCATCTTTTCCCACTATTTTCGGTTCTGAGCTATTGTTAGCCAAATTTTTCCTGCTGTCTTTTCAATCTCATCGACCCATTTTTCTTTCGGTCTTCCTTGCTTGCGTTTACCTGTTGGTCCTGTCCACATGGTCGCCCGTTTATACCATTTTGTATCAGAAGATCGTGCTACATGACCTGCCCATTTCCACTTCAGTTTTTGAGCGTAATGTAATGCATCAATCACTCTAGTTTTCTTGCGAATGTCATTGTTTTTGCATTTATCTTTTAGTTTTAGGTTTAGAATATTTCTTTCCATTGCACGTTGACATGTTAGTATTTTATTCCTTGTTTGTCTATTGAAGATCCATGTTTGGCAGCCATATGTGAGACAGGGAAGTATGCAGCAATCCATGATTTTCTTTTTTAAATTTAGCGGTAGATCTGCTTCAAGTACCTCTTTGTGTTTCCAAAACTTATTCCAGGTTATAGCAATTCTTCTATTGATTTCGTCTTGATTTCGTGACATTTTTAGAGATGTTTGTTTGCCTAGGTAGTTATAGTGGTCTACATATTCAAGCTCTATTTCATCTACTTTTACTGGGTGTTTTGTGCTATTTGTAGCTACCTTCGTTTTTTCGGTGTTTAGTTTTAGGCCTATTTTTGTGCTTACATTGTTAATTTCATCATTGCTTCAAGATTTTTATGTGAATCGGAGAAGATAACAATATCATCGGCGAAGCGAAGGTTGTTCAAATAGTTGCCATTTAGATTAATTCCTGTTTTATTCCAGGATAGGTCTTTCATAATGTATTGCAGTACTGCTATAAAAAGTTTAGGTGAAAGAGGATCGCCTTGTTTTACTCCTCTACGTATTTTGATCTCAGGTCCTGTACGATCAAGTTTAACTCGGCTTGTGCTTTGTTCATAGATATTTTTCATGATAGCTATATATGTTTGTGGTATTTTTTGCTGTTTGAGAGCCTTCCATATACTGTCATGAGATATAGAGTCGAATGCTTTTACGTAGTCCAAATACACGAGATATAGAGGTCTATTGAACTCTACAAATTTTTCAATTATTAAATCTAATGTATGGATATGATCTATGGTGCAGAAACCTCTATAAAAGCCGGCTTGTTCTGTGGGTTGCTGTTCATCTATTTGACCTCCTATCCGTTTTTCTAGGCATAATGCGAAAAGTTTATATATCGCAGGTAACAGGCTTATAGGGCGATAGTTGCTAGCATTCGTAGGGTTACCTTTTTTATACAAGATAATAATTCTTGATTCTGTCCATTTTTTGGGAACTCTACGTTTTTCTAAAACTCTATTAAACAGTTCCATGTGAGGCGCAGCTAATAAATGTTTGCCAAGTGTCAAAGCTTCGTTAGGACAGGACCGGGACTTTTATCATTTTCAGCTTGTCTATGTTTCTGATGATTTCTATTTCAGTAAACTTATCAATATTTGTGGAGTCGACCTCCTCTAGTGTTCGCTCCGATTCCAGAGTATCTATAGACTGCGCTTCGTAGAGGTTCTTATAAAATTCTGTTGCGATATTGACAACATCTTTCCTTGTCTGAATTCCGTCTTTATTTGTTTTAAGTTTTGATATCCAATTTTATTTTTATTTAATTGTTTATTAGCTTTTTGAGACTCCCATTATTAAGGTGTTCCTCTAATATTTGTATTCTATGTTGTTGGTAATCTTTCTTTAATTTTTTGCTTACAGTTTTGAATAATTGTGTTAGCTCTTTTTTTTCCTCATAGTTTAGATATTTTTTATGTTGAAGATCTGCACGTCTTTTAAGCAATAATTTAGTTTCTATGGTGATGAAACAGTTCCTTTGTAATGGTTCTTGAGATTTCGCGTGATTTAGGCAACATTTTATTGAAGATTAGATTTTTTCATTAAAAGACTCTATGTTGTCGTTTTCTCCAAAGTATAGTTCTTTTGACTTTTGTTCAAGGGTGTTCTGATATTTGTTTTGGGCAACTTTGTCTTTTAAAATAGAGTTCATACGGCTAAAATATTTTCTCGTTTTTTCTGTTTTCCTAGACTTATAATTACCTCGTGCCAGCCTATGATCTGTTGGAAATATATTATTATTTATTACTTCAAAGTTTGTAAATTGTTTTAAATTGTTACTTAAAATGTAATCGATTTGGTTTTTTGTCTTTTTATTGGGAGAAATCCATGTCCACTGGAATGTTGATTTTTTTTAAAGAAAGTATTTATTATTTGAAGTTTGTTCTCTAGAGCGTATTGAAGAAATAAGTCACCCCTGTGGTTTCTTTTTCCATAACAGAAAGGTCTCATAACCTTTAATTTTTTACATTCGCGTTGTCTAATCTTGCAGTTGAAGTCGCCCATTAAAATAAGGTTGCTTGCAGCAATAGATTGCGCTTTTCGTATTGTGTTATAGAACTCATGCATCTCTTGGTTTGTTGCGTCTAGTGTAGGTACGTATGCTTGAATAATGGACAATTCTTTTTCCTGAAACTTTAATTTGAATACACACACTCTTTCAGAAAGCCCTGTGTAGTTTTGTATATTACATTTATACTTTTTACCAGAAATCCCACGCCATAGAGTCCTCCGGATATCCCCTTGTAGCAAAATATATGGTCTTCATTTTCTAATATGTGTTTCCCAATTCTTCGTATCTCTGATAACCCTATTATGTCGTATTTTATATTGGCTAGGGATGTTTTAAGAAGTGCTAGCCTTTCTGGTGAACTTAGAGATCGTATATTGTATGTACAGATGTAGAGTTTTTGCGATGGAGGGTTACAGTCGTTCTCTCCTAGTTCTCTACTAGCCGTATTGGGAGAGGAAGAGGGGTAGGTGATTGTTATTCTGTATTGTTGCTTATTCGGGTAGAATTTTCCGTTTATTTAGGTTTTCGTGTCAAGTATTGTTTCATATCGATTTTATTTTTCTTTGTGGGTTGTTTGTTACTTGGTTTGTTGATTTCCTCTACCGATACAGTTACCTCTGAAGATTCTGATAGTATTCTTTTGTTAGATTTCGTAGTACGGTTTATTATCTCAGCACTTTTATTTCCTTTTAATATTATTATTTTATCGTATTTCAGGAAGACTCTTTTTCCCTCACAGAATACCACTGGGAAATAGCAGCTTAATGCTGCTGTGTTTCGACCAGAGACCGTTTTTACTGGAAACAAGGCATTCTACCTTAGCTCTCAGGGGTGACAACGCATCTGCATTTTGTTTCTTAATCGATGTCTATGGGCCACAGCATCCACTTAACATCAGGTCACTCTGTGCTCGTTTACCACCCTTATTCCATAATAAATCAATTTGTATCTTCTACAGAATGTTCGATGACGGCCAAACACGTCAACCTCGCGAGGCGTAGACAAACTACAAAAATACTACCTTCCAACACGTGCTCCTATTTTCCGGTTCCAATACCTCAGAAATGGTCGCGTAATCATCATAAAGGTGAAGTATTTTCATATATTCTGTATCATTTTGTGTGTTTGTGACTTTAACGATACGCCTTACTCAACTTGGGAAGCGACAGTATCCTAGCAGCAGGGTGCGGACCGCGAACTTTAAAGGTCATGGGTTCGAATCCGCTATCCAACTACTGTCGTGAACTACTCCTAATACAAGCATTTAAACTTACCAGGAGTACAGCACAGAGAATACTAGTAATGTTAATAGCATTGCTAGTATTTTAACAATACCTTTAGTCTCATTGCAGATGGCCAGTCTCAACAGAGACTAGCCATCTGCGCTCGACAGGATTATAGTGCATGATTGTATGCGCAAACTCTGTTTTTATATATTGAATAAGAGTGAAAAACGAGTGCACAGGGCACCTAATGGTAAGTGGATGCTGTGGCCCATAGACATCTAAATTTATCCTTAATTAAGAATCAAAATGCAGATGCATTATCACCGATAAGGACTAGGATGGAATGCTTCGTTTTCAATAAAAAAGGGGTCCGGTCTCTACACTTATCATACGAAACGCAGCAGAAGCAGAATTAATCTGCTGTTTTACACTGGTATTTTGTGAGAGCGTGGTTTTACCCCGGTTGAGCCGACCCATTCGTGCTACAACCATAATAGAGCTGCGTGGCTCTACCACGTTAACACTACACTTTCTAGTCCCTTACTCTCATAGTCCGATGGGACGGTAATCCGACACGACCGGAGATACATCAGGCGCAGGACCAACGGCTTTACGTGCTTTCCGAGGTACGGGGGTGAAACACCACCAACGTACTGACTCCGGGCTGTTACTGAGATTTTTTTGACAGAAAAACCCAATAACTGATTTTGGTCCAACCTGGGATTCAAATCCGGAGCCTCATGATCAGCAATCTTTTTACGACCGTTTAACCAACGAAGCAGTCATACATCGTATATATAAATATTTTAAGAGAATAAATGTTCCGATGATTTTCGACACTATATTTCAATTACGTTTACTACTTACACTACAAGCCTCCTTAGACTAAAAATTCAACCATCAGCAATGATTGGAATATTTTCTGTGGGGTTGATAGTATTCAACCGTATATAATTTACAGGACTGGGCCCACTACAACTAGTGGGCGGTGGTGGCAACAATCAGAAGCAAGCTGCCGCCACGTGTTTTTCTTCTTCTTCTCTCAATATACTATCCAGCTGCCGATACTTACAGCACTGAAGAGTTGGCGTAGTGAAAATTTTAACCATCAACTTAAGGCACTAAAAAAAACGGCTATATACCGGGGCCACTTGAAATAATCATTTATCGCAACACTTAAGTCAACTTTTTTTGTCACCTTTGTTTGTTTACGTTTAAGAAGTTTGAGTTACAGTTCTTGAAAGCTGATAAGATTGTAGATGAATATCAATAACAATGACATTGAGATGTTATTTAGTTTCGTATAGCTCTTGTTTCTAAGGGACCATGAAAAGTGTATTTATTGAAGCAATAGATTTGGTTTGTTGAATGAAATAAGTTTTATTTTATTTTTATGTTCTCAATCTATATAACATACTCTTCCTAAAATGAACCGAAATTATGTACGTAATGTATAATAATTTACTTTTCACTGCAAAATTTGCTTAAAGTTCAACCATAAACAGTTTAGATTATGTTTTTTACCTTATTTTCAAAAATTTTTTCTTAAAAAATATTATAGTTGTCTTCCTTAATTTTTTATTGAATGATATAGATATAACATTTAAAAATAATGTTTTTTATTTATAAATATACATGCAATAAACTATATATAAAAATTTAAATATTTCAGAAGGTAGATCTTTTTTATCTTGACTGTTATAAATTGTCTGCGTAGAGGTGTTTTG
>JAGSMP010001547.1:0-48480 GCA_029286625.1 Parnassius orleans | reverse complement strand
TAAATGTTCCGATGATTTTCGACACTATATTTCAATTACGTTTACTACTTACACTACAAGCCTCCTTAGACTAAAATTCAACCATCAGCAATGATTGGAATATTTTCTGTGTTGATAGTATTCAACCGTATATAATTTACAGGACTGGGCCCACTACAACTAGTGGGCGGTGGTGGCAACAATCAGAAGCAAGCTGCCGCCACGTGTTTTTCTTCTTCTTCTCTCAATATACTATCCAGCTGCCGATACTTACAGCACTGAAGAGTTGGCGTAGTGAAAATTTTAACCATCAACTTAAGGCACTAAAAAAAACGGCTATATACCGGGGCCACTTGAAATAATCATTTATCGCAACACTTAAGTCAACTTTTTTTGTCACCTTTGTTTGTTTACGTTTAAGAAGTTTGAGTTACAGTTCTTGAAAGCTGATAAGATTGTAGATGAATATCAATAACAATGACATTGAGATGTTATTTAGTTTCGTATAGCTCTTGTTTCTAAGGGACCATGAAAAGTGTATTTATTGAAGCAATAGATTTGGTTTGTTGAATGAAATAAGTTTTATTTTATTTTTATGTTCTCAATCTATATAACATACTCTTCCTAAAATGAACCGAAATTATGTACGTAATGTATAATAATTTACTTTTCACTGCAAAATTTGCTTAAAGTTCAACCATAAACAGTTTAGATTATGTTTTTTACCTTATTTTCAAAAATTTTTTCTTAAAAAATATTATAGTTGTCTTCCTTAATTTTTTATTGAATGATATAGATATAACATTTAAAAATAATGTTTTTTATTTATAAATATACATGCAATAAACTATATATAAAAATTTAAATATTTCAGAAGGTAGATCTTTTTTATCTTGACTGTTATAAATTGTCTGCGTAGAGGTGTTTTGTTTTTCCTTTTATCTCACTACCCAAGTACCTACTTCCATACCTATATAGTCTTTTTAATTAAAATATTTTAAGTTATAATAACAAAATACTGAAATTTAAACTTTGTTTAGAAGATTTTTAACTAAGTAGAATACGATCATTTCTGCTCTGAGTCGTATTTCAGGTTTATTGTTATTTTTCTATCTACCTTTTTACGAGCCAAGCACATCGCGCGATTCGACAAGTTGTTGCAAGTTGCATGCGTTGGGCATCACAGAACTCACATAGTAGCGTGGGAAATATGGTCGATCATAGTCAGAATAGGTATTGTCTAAGTGTACCACCATTCCGCAATGTATTTTTTACTCTTTATTAACAGCCCTTAGTAACCACGGAAAGTCCGTTGAGACGTAGGAAGGAGAAAAGATGCAAAGTAATACGGACACTCGCGCGCAGCGATAAAGATTTATTTAGCTTGCGTGCTGTTATACGGGGCTTCACGAAATGTCTTTAAAAAAAACTATTTAGAAATTACAACTGTATTTTATTATAGAAAGACACAAATTAAGAATTGAATTTGAGAGGCGAGTATTTCGGATGAGAGTGTATGACGGACTGACTGGTATTGCTAGTCTTGAAAATGAGAAAGTACTGAAGCTACTAAGAGAGTGCTGACCGTGTGTTTTGTGTCAGCGGATCCCATAAAAGGGGATCTAACAACCCCGTTAAGAGGAAACTCACCCTTGAGTGAGTTTACACTACCATATGTAGCTGTGGTTGATCAGCGTGATGATGACTTTCTGTATTTTCTTTGTTAAAATTAAAATGCTCTCTGAAAGACTTCTCTCTTACAAATTATATAGGTTATAAAAGATATGCAAAGTGCTACAGATATAAGACTTATTATAGAGAAACTAACATTATACAAATTTGGACTTTCTAGGGTGTCTAGTCGTTTGATAATCTGATCGGAATCAGTGTCGTACGATTTTAAATTTTCTAAATTCAAGGTTTTTACATTTATAGAAGACGTAAGGTTAACTGAAAATTTGTTAAAGTTACTTAACTTACAACAGCTATCATTAATTATATTAAAATCCGAATATATTCCGGGAACATTTATACTAGGGTAGAGCTTAGTTTCTAATTTCAGATTCTTATGGAAAGCTACGCAATCAGGTGGAATGAGTAAACCCGTACCGGATAGAGTGTATTCGGTTAAATTGTTACTACACTCCATTGATAACTTAGTGGGTTTGGTTTGAACAAAATCCATTTGTTGTTGTATAGTTTATGCCATATATCCAGATCACCGGAAATAAGTCTAAATGGACAGTTATCTGGGATTGATATCAAGGCCGTCATAATTTCTATTTCACAGGGTACATTATTGGATACTGTAGCTACATCTATAACATCACAAAGGTAGGTATTTGTCGGGATATTTTTATAATTATTTATGTCTTGTAGATAAACATAACTTGTTTTATCTTTGCTTAGCGCTACAAACTTTTCAGAAGGGATGATCATAAAAAGAGTTTGCTCGATCTCGAGCATGTGGAGTTGGCAAGGGTAGGTTTTTATATATATTATATTCTAACAAACTGACTAAGGGTAATTTTATGATAAAAATAAGCTTATTGTCTAAATAATAACATACTAAATCGGCAATGTTAATTAAAGTATGAATGTTGCTTAATTCTAGAGATATTGGAAAATCTTTGTATTTTGGCATAATTCTTAGGTTACTAATTATATCATTATACATTTGAGTTGGGCTTAGTATAGATGGATGTAAGGTGTTGGTTTTACAATAAAATTGAGTTTAACAAATTTCAACTTTGAAGGACATTGTAAGTAAATTAGATAGCAAGGTATTTAAAACATTTGATAGTTTCGTTTGAAAACTGAGTATATTTAACATTTCAGATGCGTTTTAACAGTAGAAGATAAGAGTTCAATGGCGCTATTTAACTTTATTTGATTGTCATTTAATTCCTCCAGGATTTATTAACATTAGAAACGGATTTAGAAACTAAGATATGCCTTTTGATAGATTCTGCTAGTTTATTTTCATTATTAAACAGAGCATGAATAGCTTTGTTGTAGTTTTCAGCGTCATCTTCATCCAGTGTACCGAAAATGTGTTTAAATACTGTGCCAATACCTGAGAACCAGGCAGATCTCTTGGACATACCGTTTAAGATAATATGGGAAATCGCATTAAAATCTCTTAAGATGTCGTTGTAAAGCTTCTAGGGTTGTAACATATTTTCACACTGAGTATAATCTATTTCGGCACTCCACGACACTGAAATCGGACTATTTTAAATACTTCATGAATGTTTTCCAAATGATGTTGGATTGGATGTACGTCTACTGGTATAACGATGTGAAATTGATCATTAATTATCCTCAATGTACCAACAGGGTCGAAGAATATACCAGGGCTCTTGTCGATGCGTTCAACATATTGACCATTGCCGGTTGCAAGAATAATAGCACAAAATGCGATGGTGGTTCTGTAAATAATAATTAAAATCTTACTAAGTCTAGATTGTATAATAATGTGTATATAATGTAAAAGCAAAGTGTATAAATTAATTGTAAGTATTAAAATATATGTCTTAAAACGAATGTAATTTTGATATTTAAGAACTTATCTCATGAGCGAGTTTTACTTCGTCGAAGTGGTGTTTAACATGGCGTCTGTTAATAGGAGAGTAAGGGTATTATTACTGTGGACCTTGACGACTTTGTGGCCCCTTCAAATAGGGAGAGGGCTTATGAAGACGAAGATGATTTCTGATGTAGACGTAATCTCCTATTTTATATTTGACCGTGCGGGAGTTTCTGTCGTAGTATGTTTTAGACCCTTTTGAAATTTGTATATTTTGTGGCTTTCTCGAGAAATCTTTAATCGATGCTGGAGCATTTTAATGTAATCAGGATAGGTAACGTTACCTTTTGATTCGAAAATAGCATCGGAATATACGGCTTATGACCAAAAGAAGTTCGTAAGGAGTGAACTGAGTTGTTGTATGGACGTTACTGTTGTAGGCTAACATTGCTGTATAGACGTATTTGTGCCAATCGGTTTGGTTTCGTTCACGAAGGACTTAAGATACTCTTTCAAAGTGGCATGGCTCCTTTCGAGAGCACCTTGAGTCTGGGGATGATATGAGAAGACCATATCTGTCTTATTTTTAAAAATTACATGTGCGTTTGAAAAGGTCAGCCGTAAAATTTGTTCCTTGATCGGTGATTATTGATTTAGGGATCCCAAATTGTGAAATGAAGTGAACTAGAGCTTCGCATGTTTCTTCTGCGGTGACATTGGAAATTGGATAGGCTGTAGAAAATTTGGTTAGATCATCTTGGAGAGTGAGTATAAATCGGAGTTTGTGAAAACCCGCTTCGTAAGGGCCTACTATATCTAAACTTATTTTCTCAAATGAGGAAGTGGTTGTGATTTGCATAGGAGACCGGTTAATCTTGCGTAATGGTTTATTTGTTTGGCAAAGTTTGCAATTTTGTACATACCTCTCTATATCTGCGCGCATGTTTTTCCAATAATAACGTTCTTTAATTCTATTATACATTTTATTTGATCCTAGTGACCTGATATTATATAGAGCGATAGTATATAGATAGACATAAGCATGCTGTATATTTTGACAAACGAATGTTGTTCGAACAGATTCTTAAAATCAGAAACTGCGATTTCACTGATATTACCTGAAAGTATAATGTCGTCCCTAGCGGCTTTTAAGGTCTTGAAGATTTCGGGATAGGAACAGTCATCAAAATAATATACTTTTGTGAAGAGAAGATAATAAATTTTGCCTTTAGACTCTATCTTTTAAACGAGTAGTTCTCGTTCTTCGTTTAAGACCTTTGTGTCACTTAAACCGGAAAGAATATCTTCAAGGTAGGGATTTGATTCGTCAAAATCGATAGATACAGGGACTAGGATTGTTTTGCAGTCACTTTTTAAAAGGCTCTCATTATACTCTTTTATATAAGTATTAAATGTCTCATCCTTTTAGAAAACGTTTTAAGGAATATAGAGTAATCGTCGTTGCAGGCCAAGTTATTTTCAGAGTCTTTATTTGATTCATTACAGGAATTTTGTGGGATTTTGTGTTAATGGAATTGAATCAGTGTGTTCGGGATTCAGGAGTTCCGATGGGCTGAGATCCAAGTCACCCAGTTCAATGAGTTCTTCGAGAATGTCTGAAGGAAGTTCGGAATCTTGAGTAGTTTGGGGTTCTTCGGGAGGTGGAAGGTTGCGGATCTGAGATAGTATCATTTTGTACAACCGGATTAACAGGAAACGGGATAATGTCTGCGTTACTGTTAATTTTGCCTTTTTGTATTCGACCTCGTAGTCGAACTCTTCTAATTTTAGCCTCCACCTTACTAATTTTGACCCCGGTCTTGCAGTTAAAAACCACTTAAGTGGGCGGTGGTCGGTAATAATTTAAACGACGGCCATACAGGTATGGCCTAAATATTTTAGTACCGAAAGAATTGCTAACATTCCTTTTCTGTTATACTGTAGTTACACTCTGCTTTATTTAAAGTTCTTGAAGCATAAGACAGGTCTATCATTCCTATGGGACCCTGTGATAATATGGCCGAAATAGCAAAGTTTGATGCATCAAGTCAACACGAAAGGTTTTGTGAAGTCTGGGTAGGCTAATATTGGAGCAGTAGTCACAATTTTTAGAGTTTCGAAGGCTAATTGTTGCTCATTTTGCCAATCGAAAGGAACATTTTCTTCAGAAGGTTTGTAAGAGGTTTTGCATTTTGGATAGATTTGGTATAAATCTTCGATAGTATGACGCTAGTCCCATGAAAGATTTGATGTCTTTTGGACATCGAGGTTTGGAAATTGTTGAACAGCTTTAATTTTCTGGGTTTGGCTTTACCCCTCGTTGGTAATGATATGACCAAGATATGATACTTCCTTTCGGAGAAATTCGCACTTATCTGGCTGGAGCTTAAGATTGAAGTGTCGGAGTCTGTCAAAACGTTAGAAAGATTATTTATGTGTTTGAAGATCATATGAGTAATAACGATATCATCTAGGTAGACGAAGCACTGGAGTCCTTGTAAGCCAGATAGGCAGTGTTCATCAACCTTGGAATGTTGAAGGGCGTTTTTAGCCCAAAAGGCATCCTTGTGAATTCAAAGTGTCCTTGCGGGACGGAGAAGGCAGTTTTAGGAGCATCCTTTTCGGATTCTTATCTGGTGAAACCAGAAGCAAGATCTAAAGTGCTAAAGTATTTACATTTCCTAACTGGTCAAGAATTTCTGTTATGTTGGGTATCGGATAGAATCTCTATAGTGATGTCGTTCAGACGACGGTAATCTATGACTACGCGCCATTTACGTTGCCCGGACGCATCGGTTTTGGTACTATCCAAATTGGTGATGACCAGGGTGATGTCGAAGGTTTGATGATGCCATCGTCAAGCATTTTATTTATTTGCGTTCTACTTGGCTTATGAATGTCAGGAAGGGTAAGACTTAGTGTTAATTGGTATAGAAGATGAAGTAGGAATTTCGTGTTGCAAGACGTTTGTGTTAGTTAATTTGTCGCCAGGCAGATGAAAAATATCGAGTAAGTACAGCAAAGATCGCATATAGTGCTTCTTTCTTTGTTTAGGTGTGACAATCTTAAGAGATTTAGAGTTTGATCGGTGCGAGTAAGGGCGTTATTTTCGTGAACCGTCCGAAGAAGTATAAAAGATTTGATGATTATATTTATTTTCCAAAGGTTGTAGCGTTAATTTTAGATCGGAATCGACGATTAATTGCTTTCGAAGTATTTACAACGGAAATATTAATTTGAATTTGACTTCACTTTTACGATGCAGTTAGCTATTAGGAGCGAGTCTACGGGGTTCTGATCGAGAACAAGTCCTTCTTTAATGTCCGATTTCTAACAGAACACTCTATGATAGTTTCACATCAGGTGCAATAGTATAGACTGGCTTAGTGAAACAGAGCTCTATTTCATCTTTATATATTTTAGGTGTTGTTGTCATAATTAATTTTGCAATTTAATTTGATAGGAAGTCGCTCGATGATTCCATCATACGGCAAAACGCCGGAAGTACGTAGAAGTTATGTTGGTAGGAACAAAATTCAATTGGGATGTGACCAAGGGATGTAACAGAGTCATTTCCTATACCAATTATTTCTATAGTATTGTTGTTTATTTCAGGCATTTTTCTACAGCAGAATCTTTAATAATACTGATAGCTGCGCCGGTATCGACGAGCAAGGATAGGATTTCGACGAGACAGAAGTTTGAACTTTTATAAAAGGTAAGTATTTTTTTGATGGATTTGTAGAGATGTTATATATTTTAATATTGTTTTCTTTCTTTTCAGATGCAGGAGACGAAATACTCTTCGATATGACGCCGTTGATAGGCTGTTTGGTAATTGAAGTAGAATTGTTAATTTTCAATCTGTCGGTTTGGGGCTGGATACCCTGTCGGTTGATTGACTTGGAACGGGAATAGATGCAGGAGACGAAATATTCTTCGATATGACGCCGTTGATAGGCTGTTTGGTAATGGAAGTAGCATTATTAACTTTCAATCTGTCGGTTTGGGGCTGGATACCCTGTCGGTTAGATTGAGTTGAACGAATAAAATGAGCGAAATGCTGTGTTATGATTGGCAATGGGTGAGTATCGCTTCGCTATTTAGTCTTCCGTGCGATACTGGACGGGAAATCCTCGCGTTTAAATGATGGTTGGTGTTATCGACATTTTGATCGTCTGCAATAGCAGCATTGATATACTGATTACGATTCGGGAAAGTGAGGCGGTGGACCATTATTATTGTAGTTATTGCGATTAACATTATTACTATAATTGTTTTGAACATTACCAAATCGTCGTCGATTATTAGACTCGCGTTTGCGGCATGTTTCTAATGTATGACCGTATTTTACAATATCGGCACACTGGATAATCAGTTCTGAACATAGAGGAAGACCCAGCTGAATTATTAAAAGGCCTCTCGCGTGGTTGTTTGGTTTTGTTGAAAATTACGACTAGTAAAGCGTCTTTGGTTTGAATCCTGGGTATTTGTTTGACTAAGATGGCGTCGAGTCACCTGGAATATTTTTCTTCAGACACGGCAAAATTAATAGCATCATTGAGCGTATCGATCGCGGCATCGAACTACTGTTGATAGACGAGGATTTAAGCCAACCACGAAAGTGTGTAACGCTAAGTCCTGCATTGCCGCGAGACGGCCTGCCAGTTCCCCTTTTTTTAGTAGGTATTGATATATTTATTTCTGTTAATATTTAGACAAACACGTCTCTATTCGTAGGGCGTACTGGTTGACCGTTTCGTTATTGGACTGACGACATTCTGTAGGTCTGAGAGCAGCAGCGTAATGTTTTCTGTCACCGAATTGGGATTTAAGAAAGTCTTCTAACTGTGACCAAGATTCAAATATTTAATCGAGCACGCACTTTCAGCGCGTCCTTCTAATTGACTAAGTATGTATTTTAAAAGAATATCCTGTTGTTGATCTGACGCGAGGTTCATAGCATTACTACAGTTATTAATAAATGGCATTAATTTTCTCGGTTGCCGTCAAACTTACTTATAAATTTACAAAGAATATTGAGATCTATGTTTGGTGTCGAAATAACCGGTGTAGGTTCGTCTCTTTAGGCATTGTGACGGACGAGGGTTAGTCAAAACAAAGATAAGGTACTCGGCGTTTCGCGTGGGAGTAGCGATAAGGCGTTGCACTGGTCTCGAATACAAGCAATGGCACACAATAAAATATAATATTTAAAAGACACTTGATATACAATGAATTATGCTAAAATGAATGAATGACAGTGTAATTGAAATATGAATTAATTTTGTATTTATTTTTATTTTTGATTTGACTGTTTAAATAAATTAACTTATATTTTGTAAAGTTTATAAAATATTCAGTATTATTCACAATATTTAAGACTGTATCATTATAATATTCGTATAAAACTGGAGCGGACTTACAGAACATGTCGGGTTTATGTACTTGTATTTTTTTTGATCAGGATTCAGGAACACGGCGACAGCGTAGAAAAACAGAGTGTGCAGCACTGCTGACTTGTAGACTCGGTTTGCGAATGATGTGCAGATGCTGGGTGGTATTCTTCTTCTACTTTCTTTTCTTTTCTTTCAGTTGTATGACTTTAGCATAAATTTTCATGCGGCCAGGCGGGTATCGTTTTCGAAGTTCAGCGAAGAAACGAGTTTTAAGCGGTAAGTATTTATAGAGATCACAACACAGAATGTTTTAGTATTGCACAATTGAGTCCTCAGAGGCACCAAGGACCTTTATAGATCCCTTCACCGTTGCCACCAATGTTATACGGGTCACGAAATGTCTTTAAAAAACTATTTAGAAATTACAACTGTATTTTATTATAGAAAGACACAAATTAAGAATTGAATTTGAGAGGCGAGTATTTCGGATGAGAGTGTATGACGGACTGACTGGTATTGCTAGTCTTGAAAATGAGAAAGTACTGAAGCTACTAAGAGAGTGCTGACTGTGTTTTGTGTCAGCGGATCCCTAAAAAGGGATCTATAACAGTGCGCTATTTATCGATTAATAATATTTTATATTATTATATAATTATGTAGTCTATTAAAACGTCGGCAAGCAGTCAACATCAAAGGAGTGCAACTTGTACGCAATACTATTATTTATTCTGTGCTAGTATGCTGAACTAACTAAACCCTACAAAACGTTTGTTCCGATTTGCGCCGCCATCAAGTGTACCGGAACTAAATTTGACATACCAAATGTAATTTAAAATAAAAAGTATTTTAGTAACAATGACAGTGCGTGATTTGTAAAATTCGTTACCAGAAGGAAGTATGGTAACATTCCACAACGAAGGGATTTACAGTTTATATTGAAAAGTGGTAAAATTAAAAATTTTGAACAACCAACTTCAATATAAATAAATGAGAACATCATCAATGTAGTCGAAGTCAATTAAATACGCACTATTAAGGATAACTCAAAAACTACTGGTCAGATCTTAAATCAAATTTATATGGGACCACATGAGAAGCACCATCTTTCAAATAAAAAAATCATCAAAATCGGTTCACCTAGAAAATATTCCGAAGTAACACACATAAAAATACAGTAGAATTGTAACCTTCTACTTTTTGAAGTCAGTTAAAACGAAAACGATTTGATGTTATAGGCACTTAAAATCCTATTTTTAAACAATAAAATTGAAAAGGGTTCAAGAGTTCCTTGTCGAAAAATGTTTTTTCTACCTTTATCTGTTTATGAAAATCGTTGACAACAGAGAATAATTGTCAAATATTTATTAATTTACAGGTTTTCAACTGACTCTATACTAAAACTGTGATTAAGAAGTACAAAACTTGTGAATTGGGGTCCAAAGCAAATTGATTATGACGTCAATGATTTGTATTGTATTCTAAAGTTTATAAAATTCTAATTGTACATATAGATATTGTTGAAATAGGACTTATTTTGATAGCTTTTTGATTTTTACTAGTACGAGGACGAAATGAATGGTTAATAATAATATATTTACAAAATTACTTGAAAGTAATTCAATTTAAATTTCAATGAATTTATTATCATTCCTAATTAAATAATCTAGCCCTTCCAAATTTGAAACGATATTTCAGAGAAAAGAAATGACTTGTTTCATTTTAAATTTCTCCTTTCTATTTTATAAGCAAGACACTATGCAAGTAATTATTCTTTCAATAGCAAAAACGCCATTTGGAAGTTCATAGAGTGTTATAAAATGTTTTAATATAATTAAGACTAAGTAGTATTTGTTCTGTCCTGTTTGAAGTGCTGAGGCTCCGTTAGAAAAATAAATAGTATTTGATTAGTCCCAATTAATCTAGGATATATATGTCTATAGGCCACAGCATCCACTTACCATCAGGTGGATTGAGTGTTCGTTGTCACTCTTATTCTATAAAAAATAGTCTCACAACACCTAGATAATGAAAAACCAATAAATCGCCTTATTCTGCCACATAAAATATAACACACTCGTTCGAATTTATTTTTAATTTAAATAAAATTTTCACGCATTCAAATCAAATGGTTTGCTTCATATTTAATACCGCGTACACCAAATAATTACGTAGAAGGTGAGTGATTTGCATTCTAAATCACCTGCGTAGGCTTTTTACACTAAGACAGTGTGATTTAACATCCTGGCTTCATCACAACCAGTTAGGATTGCCATTAAACACTGGCTTATAATAAATAAATAAAAAAGCGAATAAATTTTCTGAAAGACATTGTAGAAAATCCCACCACAATATATATTTGTATTAAGTGTACAATAAGAGCAGTATAATTAAAGTCTGAACTGAGAAACACGTCTCCTTTTCATTCAACACCTTCCGACATTACATGGCGATCTGTTAGGCGGTGCGCTGCGCAATGTAAGCGCACCGCCGCAGCCTGCAAACAATTGTTGAAAAAGAAAAATAATGTAAATATACAATATTATATTATATGATATAACAAATACAAGAGGAGGCCACAAGAGTGATTTTATAGACTGAAAATTAAAAGTATGTGAAGCCAATTATAAAAAGAACGAGGAAAATTAAATGTGATTTTTATATATTGACCAAAGAACAAAATTCAAGAAACGGCAGATTTATTAAAAAAGGAAAGAAGCGGTTGTACTCTTGGAAGCTTCGTCCAGAAGAATATGAAAATTGAGCCAAAAAGAACAAAGAAGTAAATTTGAGGTAACATCTAATCAGCGCATTTTTGTCATTTTTTTAAGATTTCTTAAAAAGTTTATCCTTTAAAGTCCTTAAAAACATAACTTTATATTATAAAAAAAGTTATGTTTTTAATATTTAGTATTTAATATATGATAAATTTGAATTTATTAATCAGATACTTCACGTATACTATATCACTGTTAGTTACGTTTTAAGCACTCATGTATGTATTACGGCACAAGACGATTTTATATTCTATTTTATTCAGTTATTGTTTATTGTTTTATATTATTTTTATTATTGTGTCCTGCAAAACGAATGAAATAATATAGTAGATTACATTTTACGTAATAAATTTACCATGGTTTATCATCAATTAATTTTTCGTTTAGTTAAAATGACACTGATTGATTGATTTATGTGTGTTTTTTTTCTATAGTAAATTTTATATAAATGTAAGTATTCAATTTGAAAAGGTTTAAAACAATTTAATATTATTAATAAGTGTTAGTCTTTCTTTTCTTTTATAAAGACAGTGAACCTTAAAGTTATAATAGCCTACTAAAAATTTAAATTGTTTTTGGAATGTTTAAATGTTTTAATGTTTTTTGTAAAGTTGATAGGTGTTATGGTGATTATTCAATTATTTTCTGTAAACGATATAGTAAAAATTATACTTCTAGCAATCTTTTTCGTCCAGGTAAAGTAATACCTAACTAATATCTAAAATTCTGTATATTTAATTTTACTTGTATCCATATATGTAATAATAACATTGTACAATTTATGTTAAAATTAGGTGATCATAATACGATGTAATCGTAAACGTTTCCATACGTACTTTGGTAATTGAAACAAAGGTATCTCAAATCGCTTGCGCTGCTAGGAGTGGGATTACAATTTGTATTTTGATCTGTCTGTTAACAAATGGTTATGTTATTGTTAATGAAAATGATTACGTTGCTTTGACTTTGTTCTGTATCTTAGTATGAAATGCAATAATTTATTTTTGGTTTATTATTGATTAAACTATCAAATCATAAGCTTTTAACTATATAATTCATTATTTTTGGGATATCTAACTTATTTGTGTGGATTATGAAAATAATTACTTTGTTTAAAAACAATTTAGAAACTCAATTATAGTGTGTATACAATTAACTAATTAAAATTTTGTTGTGATCATTTGAGCCTCTTTCCTGACTGAAAATAATGTACTAAATACTAAGAGAGACCATGTAAGGACTTATTTTACAAATTTGTAAAGACGTGAGTTAATTTATGTATAAGTTACGGAATACGTAATTGTAAATAAAAATATCGATAGTGTGTAGTTGTGATCGGCCTAATCAGCTGAGAGTTTAGAAAACCTAATAAAATTAATTTTAAAATCTGTTTGGATTAGATAAAACCAGAATGAGTTCTAACTATTGTTATTGGGTGAAATGCTAATTTATCAAGAATTATAGAATGAAGGGTTGAGTCGCTGCGTCCGTAGGTTTCGACCACATAACCCTAGGCCCACCCAACACGTGTCCCCGGTGGTGCTAAACGAGCGACAAAGCCGAAAGGATAGACTCGGGCCTCGCCGTATGGTAGCGGCGTAAAATCTACCACTCCTAGTTTGCACCATGAGCCAGCAAACAGAAATGGCCCTGAGTTCCCGGCGCCTCTTTACAGGGGTGAAGAATCGCGAGAAAAACCGGCGACGAGGTTCGCCACCTGTCACGTTCCGTCTCCGGAGGGGCAAAAGTGATTGCGGAGGCCCGTCTAAGCTGAATGTATGTGGAGCAATGAATGATAAGATGGATGAAGTATGCGAAATGATGAATGATAGAGGAATAGATGTGTTATGTAAATGAGACGAAACGAAAGGAAAGGATGCCACTGAACATGGCATGTATACTGCTTACTGGTCTGGTGTAGACGAGACCGAGCGGTATGCCAGGGAGTCGGTGTCATCCTTTCAGAAAGAATGGGTCAATGTATGAAAGAGTATGAATGTGTAAGCCAAGGCTGCTATGGATACGAATGAAAGTGGCTTAAAGAAGTTGTTTGTGCTAGTGTACGCCCCAGATATGTCTGCCCACTTATATCCGAGAGCAGTTTTGGGACATGGTAAGGTGTTGATGAAATGTAAGGTAAATGAAAATATTATTACATTAGGAGATTTTAATGGAAGGGTTGGAGTGAAGAGGTCTGGTTATGAAAGGATATTAGGAACGTTTGGCGATGAAAGTATAAATGAGAATGGTGAAGACCTCCTCACCGTATGTGTGGAAAAGAATATTTTTGTGACGAACACTTTCTTTCGCCATAAGAGGATTCACATGTATACATGGGAAAGAGGTGATGATAGAAGCATGATAGATTTCATAATTGTGGATGAAAGAATGAGGAGCACACTGGTAGATACAAGGGTTTACCGGAGGTCCAACGTAGGGACGGATCATTACTTGGTCTTATGCCGAATTAATGGTCTATTCAAGCGTTGGCGGCATCGGACATCCGTTTCTACCACTGCGTTACAGCGTATAAGAATAGAGAGGTTACAAGATGAAGGTGTGAAAGAGAAGTTCAAATGTAGACTGAGAGAAAATATAAGTGGTATGGATGAATTGTGTATGAATGATTTAGGCTTGGAGACTGTGTGGTATAATGTCAAGAAAGGTTTGGTGGATGCAGCCACCGAAGTATGTGGTGTAAGTAAGAGAACGAATGAAAGGAAAAATAATACGTTGTGGTGGGATGATGAGGTACGGACGGAAGTTGAAGCAAAGAAGAGAGCATGGCTAGATTTACTAGCAACCAAAGCTGGTAATTCTGGCGGTATGAATGATGAGATTGAGAAAAAGGCAGACTTTAGACGTATAAATAAGGGAGTAAAAGAAGTTGTTGAAAGAAAAAGCAAGAAAAGAAAGGATAAGAATGATAGAAGGATATCTGATAACCAGGCAAATATTAAAATGTTCTGGAAACTGGAAATTCAAAATAGCCTAGAATGAATGCTATACGAGACGAAAATGGCTGTATGCTGAATGATGAAGTTTCGAATTTAAAAAGATGGAAGGAATACTTTGAAATCGTGTTTATGAGTGAAGAGTCGTCTGAATTAGTGAAACAGAAACCCGAAAGAAGTGGAGAGAGGTAGGGAGAGGTAGATGAAAATAATGAAAACAATGAAAAGCATGAAAAAGTAAGGCAGCTGGATATGATAGAGTATCACCTGAAATGCTAAGGGCTGGAGAGGGAGGAGTGTGCCTCCTGTTCACCTTGTATAATTTATGTTGGGAACTGAAGGGTACCGAAGACTGGTGCAAAGCCGTTATTGTTATTGCTTAGTGTGGGTAAACTGTATGCTAAGGTGTTAATTTAAAGAGTTATGGAAGAAACTGATGGAAAATTTTGGGATGCAAGCTGGATTTAGAAAGGGGATGAGGTGCTAGATCAAGTCTTTCCATGCACATGATTGTGGAGAAGTTTTTGGCCAAAACCAAAAGGTTTTTGTGCATTCATGGACTTGGAAAGGCTTATTACAGAGTGGACAGGAATGTGTTATGGCAAACACTGAACTCATTTGTTGAGCGCTGGTTTGATACAGGCATTAAGGTCTCTTTATAGGAACTCCAGTGCTTGTTTCAGGATCAACGGGCCTACTGAATGGTTTGGCATCCATAAAGGTGTCAGACAGGGCTGTGGCTTCCCCGTGGCTGTTCAACCTATTTATGGACAGTTGTTTGGAAAATTTGAAAGTTGAAGAATGTGGGTTTAGAATGGGTGAGTTAACCGTCAAATGTCTTTGTACGCCGATGATCATATTTGCATCGTGGGCGGTCAAGTTGAAATGATGGTTACATTAATGAAAAGGTCATTAAAAGAAAGGGAATGAAAAGAATGCAAGTAAGACGAAAGTGATGGCTTGAAAGAGAAGAAAGTAAATCGTTATGTGAAATAAGCATAGAAGGATTTGATTGAGCAAGTGGATGAGTTTGTATATTTGGGATGTTTATTTAGCAGGGATGGTAGATATGATAAGGATATAGAACGACGAGTGAACGCAGGAAATAGAGTGAATGGGGTTCTACTATGGTGAAGAGTCAGAATGTGTCAAAAAGGCACGTTTGGCAATTCATAATGCTGTTAACCCTACTTAATGTTTTGTCGTGAAAGTTGGTCTGGCAGAAGAAGCATGAGAGTATAATAAATGTGAAATGCGGTCATTAGAGGAGTTAGGTTGAATCTTAATGACAGGGTGAGAAATAGTGATAAGAGAAAAGTGTGGTTTAAGATGATGTTGCGACCAGGATTAAGAAAGGAATGCTTCGGTGATTTGGTCATCTAGAAAGAATGAACGAGGAAAGAGTGACAAAGCAAATTTATGTTGCAGAAGTGAACGGCAGAGTCAGGAAGGGACGCCCTAGGCGAAGGTTTATCGACCAAATTGGCGTTATATTGAAAAAAGGCCAGATTAGGAGTACCCTTAACCGACGAGCGTAGATATATCGATGTAATGGAGGCGAGACAGGTGTGCCAGGATCGTACCAAATGAAAGTCCGTAGTCTCTGCCTACCCCTCTGGGTGACAGGTGTGAGTGTTTATGTATATATATGTATGTATATTTATATTGAAATATTGTCAATTATCTTGATCATGTATCTACGCGTGCCGTATTATGATACAATTAAATAATGATTAATATGAGCTTAAATGCTGTAAATGTAAAGAAGTGAACGAAATGATATTGGTCATTGTCTTGATCATGTATGTACGCGAGCCATGTACGTGAAAGAATGACACAATTACCTAATAAAGAATATCTAATAATGAAGTAAAATAAATAACTAATGGTTAACCAAATGTAAAAATAAAAAATAAATGATGTTATAGAATGAATGAAAATTATAAGGAGGAAAAATATTTAAGGAAAAGTACTATGTATTATTAAATGTCGGACTAGATGACATACAATCTTGATGACTAAGGACACGAATAAATAATGTTGTTAATGTTTATAAAAGTCAAAACATAATATTATTCCTGATTATGTCAATCTATACTAAAATGTGACTACACATTTTTATTTGCTAGAGGGTTTTACCAAACGCCCTCCTTAAACTAGATATTATGCCTTAGATTATAGTTTTCGTTTAGATATTAATTAATTACGTTTAAAATAATTTTATAAGTGTTATAAAAATATAACATTATTTTTATTATTTTGTCGGTCGGAGTGTAGGTAGCCCCACGACAATATATATTGTATTATGTACAATAAGAGCAGTGTAATAAAGTCTTGAACTGAGAAACACGTCTCCTTTTCATTCAACACCTTCCGACATTACAACATGTAATCATTCTCACTCCTCCATGTTTTAGCTAATAAGATGTAGCCGAGACAGCTCAGGGGCTGAACGCTCACTGTAATTGTAATTTCACAGTACGCAAGCAACTCAGGTCCGCCCACACCAACGAAATTTTTAATTGCAATTTTAAATTTTAATTTACCACGTGCTCGGCGGTAAAGAAAATCATCTTGAGGAAAACCTGTATAGCTGAGGCATTAAAAATATTTTGAATAATTGTGGAATTCATGAAAACGCATAAAAGCTTATTGTGAAATTATTTTATGGCGAGCGCTTAACGCCTGAGCTACAACGACTTACATCCTTTTATAGGCCGTTATTTTGTTTACTTTAAATACGTTATTTTGTTTGTTTTTGCTCAAATCGTTTTACTAAAATAAATCAAAACTATATTTGAAATCTTTCTATTTTTTATAAACGTTGGAGTGCGATAAGATAAAGTTAAAATATATTTTGAGCTTCTGACAAAATATACTTTGTCGCGTTTAATTGAAATGGATTAGTTTTCGGAAGGTAAATAGTTTGGTTATGAAAAGCACGTATATGATCCCTATAGTAAGCAACCTAGCAGTGAATTCCTGAAATCAATTTTCTTATCATTGTTTTTGTAACACGATCTTGACATTTTATACGAACTATAAAATTTCATGATATCACGATAAACAACAACTACTAATATAAAAATGTACTTTTACAATACGTGAACATTTATTTACCAGTCCTAATGGACCATTTTAGTCAAACTGGTGGTAAAGAGATGTATGGTCTATAGACAAGTACATCTATTATCGTTGAAGAATGTCTTCTAAAAGATTATCCGGTTGTCTTCAATCGACATACGAAACAGCAGCATGATGTCGCTATTTCACGCTTTATACCTACCAATGAGTGGCTGTCGTCCTTTCCCGGTCAGACCGACTCATTCGTATTGCAACCAGTTGACAACCGCAGGTTTTATTATTTTGAGCTATTATCAGAAGATGCTGCTGCTATCTCCTGTATCAGTTTCCTTTGTCGCCACTTCACGATATCCTCGGGACGATAGGTGGTATGATATAGATAAACTTACGTTGCCACTAGACGGTAATTTTTATTTTATAGCATAGGTGACTAACGAGCACACAGTCCACCTGATGATAAGTGGTTGCTGTGAACCATAGACATCTACATCTATCGTCAATAAAGAATCAAAAATGTTGTCACCCGTGAAGACTAAGATCGAATGCCTCTTCTTCAGTAAAAGGGTCTCCGGTTCTCACACTCACCACATACGAAACACAGCAGCAGCTGCTATTACGCTGGTATTCCGTGATAAATTATATATTAATTAAAGTTTACCTATTAGTGAGAACCTGCTATTTTTGTAAATTTAACATGTTATTTACTTAAGATTTGTAAGCTGTTGGTTTTCCATAATATATTTTTTAAATCAATTTTCAGTCACATCTAGACGTCTTATAGTTTAAAATTTTGTACACGTGTTAAGAAACCGAAGGCAAGGCAATAATTTCAAGCCTTTTAGTATTTTCACTAGGATCATGACAGATCATGCATGATATAATGCTTATTATTTATGATTTATTAAACCGTTACCGTTACAGCCTGTTAAAGTCCACTGCTGAACTTAACCTCCCCATAGATTGCCTCATAGGGGATCCCCCTTATAAAGCAATCTATGGGGGAGGAACTAATTGCCATAGTTGCCACGCGATTGGCAACCGCAGTTTTTATTAGGAAGACGCTGCTGCCCGTCTCCAATTTGTTTTTCTCTGTCGTCTCTTACGACACCCATGGGATGATATGGGATAGTTGATATTCTTATGTTGAATCTTCATAATTAAAAAATAAAATTGTGCCTCATCTAATGAAACTAATTTTAATATTAAAACGTATTTGTAATCGTTTCATTTTCTTTTTATATTCTCTATAATTCGTGCTTTGCATCCTTAGTCACGGAGCGTCATAAAAATAAACGCGACCGAATCAAGAACAAATAATTTCATATAAATGCGTAAACAATGGAAACCATTTACTGCGTTATGAAAACCCAACAGTACCTAATTGAAATTTCTTAAATATTGTTATGAAACATTTACGAAAGTTGTTATATTATTAAATTATTAATTAATCATTAAAACTATTTTAAATGTAATATAACAAGGCGAAATAAATGCAAGACTCTTTTTGTATACCATAGGTACTTTTAAAACAAAGTCAAGCAGTAGTCACAGCAAAACATTTTTATATATAATTAGGGGACAAACGAGCACAGTCCACCTGGTGGTAAGTGGTTGTGGGCCTATAGACATCTACCTACATCTATCTTCGTTTGCGGTAAATGCAGATGCGTTGTCAGCCGTGAGGACTACGATAGAATGCCCCTTTCCAGTAAAAGGGTCTGCGGTTCTCTACACTCACCATATGAAACACAGCAGCATTAAGCTGCTATTTTACGCTGGTATTCTGTGAGAGCGTGGTCCTTCTCGGTCGAACTGACCCATTCGTGCTACAACTATACTATTAATATAGCTGCAGCATGGCTCTACCACGTAAAAAATAGCCATTAATAGCTCTATTAGCTTCCGCCTCCGTAGATAAAAGCATGTTAATTGTTAGAAAGTATAAAAATAAAATATAATGATCTTGTTTAGTTTTTAAAAGTTGTAGACTTGAAAATGAAATATTTGCTTGAAGAAGACAAAATTGCAAGATACACAATAAATAAGCCTAAGCTAAAGTCAATTCTGAGGGGTTTTAAAATTGGCACCATATTCCGAGGTATTTACAAAAACTGCATTAAAGGGCGATTTACAAAGCTTTTTTAACTGTAAGATCTCTTATTGAATTGATAGTTATATCATCAAAGATCTGGAGTAATGTGAATACACTTTAAAATAATTAGTTAGTTTTGCGTAAGCAGCTGGTCTGAACCCATACTTTTTTGGACCTTGTAACGTGAGTACCATGTTTTTGAATAGTGATTTATTGGTTATTTTTTTCGTGTGTAATTTTTGAGTTAAATTATTTCATGGATATATTTTAATCGAAAGCACTAAACTTTGTACGTTTTTCTGAATACGTCTTGAAAATACCGCAGCATTAGGTGTCAAATATTTGTAGGTGTCAAATATTTAAGGTACCGGACCTTATTCCAATGTATACCGCGGAACAGTGATTTCAGATACTGATTTCTTTTTAATTTACAGGGTTATTTTTATTAGGCACTTTGTGCTTTGGTTTGACAATTTAAAAGGGCATAAATACTGACATCTATTTCGAGGTATATTTTGAGTTTCATTCACTAATTATAGCATGTCAAAGGTGATATATTTAGGTATTTTGTTAATTCATTGTGAAAATTTAAGTTCATACACAACTTGATGTAATTTTTAAAAGTGTTATATCATATTTAAGATGGTTTTGCTATTGAGTATTTGTCTTTATATAAATTATGCAAAAATCTATTTTTAATACCGGAATTAGGAAACAAGATTTTGGTATGAAATGCTATTCCGATTATAAGTAGATCAGGATAAGGTTCTATGAGCACCTATTTCAGGCATATGCACACGCAAAATACATAGTGTTCACAATTGTACGGAGCTTGCATGCACTTTCCGTTAGTTTCAATAACGCGTTGGTTCCTATTTCTTTTATAATAACTTTCACAAACTTAAGTACGTAGTTGTAAATATTTATGGATAACAACTCACAACTATATTATATCATATTACACAATGCTTTAGAGAGAGCGACATATTATTTGTACTACTATTGTAATAATACGACGAGTATTAAAATAAATAAAATTAATTAGCTAGGTATATTAGATAATATTAGGATATTATTTCATAAGTATGAAATGTTTATATTGATTATGAGGATGGATGCTTATTACAAAATCAATCGATATATGCCTACAATTTTTACATACCCATAATATTGCAAAGATAATACTTCTAAAATTTGCTCGCTGTAGTTTTGTGAAAGAAAATTAAAATTGGTCAACAACACCTTGATAATTAATTAATTATATTATTAAAAATAAAATTACTTGTCAGGTCTATATCCAATGGGATTGTTTTTTAAATTATAATAATGTTGGTTGGATAATGAATACCATGTATTTATTTATTCATCCTACCTTTTTCCCTTGCATTTTGTATACTCAGAATTAGGAACCGAATTGGAATAAGGAGTTTTACATCGGAATAAGGTTACTTTGTTTCATATTTAATTAATTTAGGATTACATTGCTTACGTGGTAGAGCCATGCTGCAGCTATATTAATAGTATAGTTGTAGCACGAATGGGTCGGCTCGACCGGGGAAGGACCACGCTCTACAGAATACCAGCGTACAGCAGCTTAATGCTGCTGTGTTTCGTATGGTGAGTGTAGAGAACCGGAGACCCTTTTACTGGAAAGAGGCATTCTATCTTAGTCCTCACGGCTGACAACGCATCTGCATTTAAATTGGCAAACGAAGATAGATGTAGATGTCTATGGCCACAGCAACCACTTACCATCAGGTGGACTGTGCTCGTTTGTCACCCTTGTTCTATAAAAACATCTAGATAATAGCCAAAACCTATTGTCTATTTCAAGAATAAACAATTATGCTTCTGATAAAAATCAGACTCAATCAGGCAAACCTTCAAAAGGTTACAATAAAGCTTAATTTTCGATCTCCTTTCGAGTTTTAGTAAAAATACCGCTGAAATAGGTGCCTTTACCTTAATCGAATTATACCAAGAAAACAAAATCATCACCGAAATTACTTTTTCAGTTACATAAATCAAAAAAGAAAGAACCGATTCAATTATCCTCATGTATTGCAATTAAATGGCGGTAATGTTGTTAATTAATTAGACATATGTAATGCTTTTAGTGACTTTTATAGTGAAATTTTCTAACAGAAAGTGACATGCTGTAATATCTTGAGTGGATATACACATCTCAATTATCGACGCAATGAAATTCAGCACATAAAAATTTAAATTTATAATTTTATTGGTGGCGGTGGGGATCGAACTCAGGTTGCTCGCGTAATGTGGCATTTACAACAAACGCTTAGTCTCTGTGCTACCACGGCTTATTCTGGAAAGTCACCGTTAGTCATTTGTCAGAGCTGCATCCATTTATAGCGTATATCGAGTGCAGGTAAGATTTTAATTTGAAGAAAAATATAACCAAATGAGAATCCCGTTCGACATTGATAAATGGTAACAATAAAACTGGAAACCAATAGAATAAAAATGAGGAAAAAGGAGGTCAAAACATATTGTTTATCTTGTAGGCAAATTTAAAAGTTTGATAAACAAGATTAATTTCAATATCCGATCACAAACCCATTGAATATTCATAACTTGGGAATTGCCTGAAGGGTAACTAACAAGATGAAGTTTAACAACTCTATTAAGCACATTCAATGAATTTTTTAAGGTTTAAATAATAAATTAATCACTGTTATTTCTCATCCATCTGTTAAAATGGTTTTTTATTGTGGATTTTGATATTGATAATGATTTTGATAGTGATTCAATATAAGTAAACTGTTTTTCTCGCTAATTCTCAGCTTCGCTGCTGGGAATTAGCTGATAGACTGACTGGTCGCGATATTCTTCGAAAATTTGTAACCACTATCGTGGTAATAATTATGAGTCTTTAAAAATTCCAGGCTTAATGCTGGGATTTAACAGTGTAGTAGTCACAATTATCGACCACCTGCAGCCGGTATTAGTAGTATAGTTGTAGCACGAAATAGGTTGGCTCGACTGGGCAGCGTGACCATGCTCAGAATGAAGCAGAATAATTAGCGTAAAATAGTGCCACACTGCTGTGTTTAGTAAGGGAGAGGTAGAGAACCGCAGACCTTTTTACTGGAAAGGGCATTCCATCTTAGTCCTCACGGGATGACAACGCATTTTGATTCTTTATTGAGGATAGATGTAGATGCATTTGGTCACAGCAACTGTTTACATCAGGTGGACTGTGTGTGCTCGTTTGTCACCCTATCCTAAAAACTATACACTGTCCTGCGCTGCCCCTGCGCTGCCCTGCACCGCCCCGCGCGCCTGCCCTGCCCTGAAGAGAAAGAAGTAAGAGAAGAGAAGATGAGGAAAGAAGAACTGAATAGATTAATTAAGAATAAAAGAAATAATATAATACTTACAAATTTATTTAAGAAACTGTTGGAAGACCATCACTGACTCATTTCCTGTGATTTATTCTTGAAACTATGTATTCATTTATGGGTATTATATAACCTTTTATAGAGTTTTTCAACTTTAATCATTTAGCTTAGTTTGTTCTTATGTCTTTTTGTAACAATGTTAATTCATTACATATTGTTTTTTTTTGTTCATGAAATCAGAAATGCATACATGAAATTTCAAATATACTGAGAGGTCAGTAAACAAGGTTTATTTCTTAAAGTCTTGTTAGTAGCAGAATCTGCGGTGAGTTTAGTATGCTTTTAGCTTAGGGCCTCACCGTACTAGAAGTTTGCGTCAAAAGCAATAATGAAGCCACCTCAACATAAAATCATTTGGCCTTAAATTTAAACATTTGGTGTTGTAACATTTATACATTTAGTTTGTTTCCGTGTCTTGATCCATTAGCGAGTGTCGTTTACGTACCGTCAGTGATATCGTATTAAAGTCATTACTAGTAGTATGCATCGATTGTACACTTTTATGTGTATACTCAATGCGCGGTTATTGTACGTGTGTGTGTCACTATTATACTATTTAGTTAATTTTCATTATTCAAGTTTAGTTTAACTTATTTTTTTACGAAACCCAAAAAGACAATGTAGTGAACAATTGAATTAAAGTAATAATAAAAGAATATACAGACCATTAAATTATCCTCAAATGAATTTTATTGGACTGTAGAATTTTGTATTTATGTCTCTTAAAAAGGTTTAGAATTGACCTGAAAGTAACACGCATAAAAAAACGAGCTGGTCAACCCTACTCCCGAATTTTATTTTCGGAACAAGATGGTAACAAAACCTTTTCACCTGGGATAAACCAATACGGAATGTATTATATGAATACTAGCTGTCCGACCTGGCTTCGCACGGGTGATTTCTGGATCTAGACAATAGCGCTGCCTACCGGGTCCAATTATGAATCTAAACCATTCTCGGATCAAATTAATCTAATAACACAAAATTTTATCAAAATCGGTCAAGCCTGTTTAGGAGGAGTTCAGTCACATACATACGGACAAAAGAATTATATATAAAAGAAATTAAGATAGTCGCTGCTGCCCATCTTCCGAATTATTTTCCCCTGTCGTCTATTACGACACACACGGGATGATATGGTAGTGGATATTATTATACCGCCACTACACGGGTAATAACGACTGAAACGGCAACCGCAAAAACGACTCAAAAATAAAAACTTCGGTTGTTAGCGCTTCGCTTGCCAAGCGTGGCAACTATGGCAATTATCTCCTATGAGGTAATCTGGGGAATTATATTCAGCAGTCGTCTTTAAAAGGGCTGTAGCGTAACGGTGACAGTATGTTAAGTATTGTAAAATTTATAGATAACCGGCAGTAAACAAAACATCGGGAGAGAAACCTGTGTCTGAGAAATTAATCAAAATATTTCATATATGAGAAGTTTGCAAACACACATTAAGGATCTGCATTTTCAGTAACCCTACAAAAAATTAGGAGTACGACTGTGCCCAGCAGTGGGACGTATATAGGCTGGTACTTTACTTTTTTATTTTTTATAGCTGGAAGCTTTAATCCTGTTTTACTTCGTAATTCCGCCTTCATAAAGGGTCGTTGTGTTGCCGCCAAATAATATTGCCTTTTGAAAAGTGTAAGTTTTTTTAAATAAATGTTAGTCTATATTTACACTCGCATATTGTGAGTCACATTTCACACAGTCTATAAGGATATAGTCGCCTTATAGAGCATCCACGGAGCAATACGAGAGATTCTATTCCGCCGCTTACACGTGGCAAATAGTTTAAGGAAGATTTATTATTATTACACGTGCCGTTATAACTATAAAAGATATAGTGGTAGACAGACAGGATATAGAATGAAGAGGAATGCAGGAGACAGAGTAAGTGAGCTCACTCTACTGTGAGAAGTCAGAATGTATCAAAAAGGCAGGTATGTGAATCATAATGCTGTGCTATGCCCGGTTGTGTAATTTTTGCGCTGTTGAAGAAGCATGAGAGTGAAATTAATGCTGGTTAGGATGTATCTGAATGATAGTGTGAAAATTTTCGTGATAAGGGAAAAGTGTGTTCAGAAGAAAATGTCGTTATCAGGATAAAGAAAGGAAAAATGAATGAATGAGGTAACAAATTAATGCTGCAGAAATGAGTGACAAAGTCGGCAATATATTGAAAATATATCAAGATCGTGCCAAATGGAAGTGCGTAGTCTCTGCCTACCCATCTGGGTAACAGGCAAGAGAGTTTATATTTACGTTTATTAAATAGAGTGTAAGATTTTCCTTTAAATTTCTTAGTACATTTCAATCTCTTTTGAGTTTCCAATCATCTTGCTTCACTACAAGATGATGGAGAAAACGATACCTCACCCGATAAATGTGCCGGAAAGTATTATAGCGGAGGGAGTTTTAAAACAAAGAACGTACGTCCAGCCTTGAACTACGGGCACCCTATGTGCATATGTTATTTATTCGTTTATTTTTTCATAAGATAAAGATAAAAACTAAAGATGTCAAAATTAATTAATTAAGATCCGAGAAAACCCCCTAGGGAGGGCGGGCGCTACTTTACAGCAGTAAGACACGTCATTTTTATTTTCACGCGGATTTAGTTCATTTACTATAACATTTTAATGGATTTTAGCAAAAGAATGCCTAATTCTATTAATCATCTTAAAAATAAAAGTGACTTAAAAATATTAAGCCTGTACATTTTGATATAAGAGATTTGATAGAAACCGTTAAGAGGTTTCTATATGGAATATTTGCAAGAAACACGTTTAAATAGCGTTCTTGTGTCATCGTTATGATTGGTTTTTGTCGAGCCAATTATTATGATTCACTATTTTCGTCTTCACATAACACTTTACCGTGTGTTTAATTTTTATAAAATAATTTTGTTTTGATTTTTTTTTTCTATTCACAAAGATTCTAAAACTAATGAAACGTCGACCCTTTGTTAAAATATTTTATTTGATTCTAAACTACCATGCATTCCGTTCTATAATTGGTATGTGCAGGTTGTGTGTGCAGGTGCAACATTAACCTCAACAAAATCATTAAAAGTAACACTAACGGACCACTTGCATGCCAGGTAATATCAATTATGCTACGCTACAATTAATTAAAACTTTAGTATTCTGCTAATTTTTCCTTTAATAAAATTAATGACTTTGTATAACAAGTTGTAAATATTTTAAATTTTAGAAATAAAGGAAACTGCAAAATGGTGGTGTAAAATACTAGGACATGAGCATTAGCGTCTTACTAATAACAGCAGCTAGAAAATAAAAACTGTGGTTGCCAACCCGCCTCGTAGTGTGGCCCCCTATGAATGCTTTTATGATGGAGGCCTGTATTCAACAGTGGACTTTTGATAGGCAGTAACGGTAACGGTAAAAAAGAAAATCGTCTTCAAAATAAAACATTAAAATAATTTCACTTCTGAATTCGGTGCTAGATTAAGTGAAGATTATCAAAAAAAACAAGATCATTCCTAACGATCGAATTTTAACAGTTACAAATGTCTTTTAGAAAGAATGCAGATTAGTTTGATGGGCTGTGCTGGGTCTCATGAGACGTTTTCAGATTCTAAAAACAATTTAACTTACGAAACTCATGAGTAAGTCCTCTTCCTCACCGCTGACCGTAAAGAAAACTTAAAGTCACTCCACGCTGTATAAAAAGGACTATGCTCGTGGAATCTCTACGTATAATTAAATTTTAATAAAGTGAAACTGACTTCAAAAAGTAAAAAGAATATTTTTTCATATACAATAACTTTGAAGTCGGTTCTAAGACATAAGCCCAGACTTCAGAAGAATTTCAAGATTATTTATGGTTTTGAAGTTACTTTTACTATTTGAGTTGTGGTAGCTCAGGGGTTAAGCTTGTTAAACGCGAACAACCTGGCTTGATCCTGCCGGCACCAATGAAATTGAAAGCACTGTAATTTTATGCTGTTTACCACGGCGGTGAAGGAAACATCGTGAGTCCTGCATGTCTGAGAAATAAGAAAAATATTACGAAGACATGTGAAGTTCAACACGCATTGGGGCAGCGGCGGACATTTCTTGACCTAAAACCCTCTCAAAATGGAAGGTCTATGCCTCAGCAGTGAGACGTATGTATGTAGGCTGTAACTATTTACTATTCATTTAAAGTTAAATGTTTTACCTCTTTAAGTAGACTTAAGAACATCGTAGGCTAAAAACTTCATCACCTATTTTAGGTGTATTAGGAGTTATTACTATATTTAGGGATTGGAATATTTCCTTAAAATTTATATTAGACCACCACAGAAACGTTAGAGAAGAAAAGTCATACGAGTGGCAACCTCGTACTGGCAAGAGCAGTGGTTGTGACTTTGATAGCACCCGCTTAATTGAATTCACTAGCTTTATTACATAACATAATAAAACATGAGTATCTAATGATGTTCAATGATAATGATTTCTTATATTTACGCGAACATTACACATTTAAATAAAGTTAGTTTTACGGATTTTATCGCGTATATTAACTTATTTTATATTCCCGACGTTTCGAGTACTTTACAGCACCCATGGTCACGGGGGGGACTGAGGTGTATGACGTCCCAATGTCATAGTTAACCACGGCTACTTCCAGATTAAAAATTATTAATGTTTGTTCCGATATACGCAGTATAAACTTACAGTATCCTGAAGTCTTGCAGTTGTATGCTTGGGTTGGGATTTAATTTTATTAATTATGGGATCCCAAGCAGATGGTAGCACCCAGCCATCTTCTCTATTGAAATTAGGATTTGTCGTCTATCAAATCTAATGTAGTGACGGAGGCGATCCTGTACGTGTTCAAAGACTGCAGACTTTCCGGAGCGTCGATCCTTCACATCAGCTATGTGTTCTTTAAAACGGGTTTTTATGGATCTTTTAGTTTATCCTATATAAGAGAGACCACATTCACAATCAAACTTGTACACCCTGCATCTTGAAGAGGACATTACACTTGACTGATGGTAAAACTGACTAATCTTCGGCGGTTTGAAGTATGTTTTAATGGAAGCACGCTTCAAGATGTGCCAATCTTGTCAGTGACACCCTGACATATGGCAGTACAGCAGGAACTCGCTCTGACTGTGGCCGGCTTCCCGTTCACTGTGACGTAGGCGCGGGACACGAAGCTTATTGTCGTGCAAAACTTGCTCCAAGGATTGCTCCAAACATTCTTCCAAGGATGATTCTGAGGCTATTGAAATCAAAAACATTCTAATTTCAATAGAGAAGATGACTAGGTGCTACCATCTGCTTGGGATCCCATAATTAATAAATTAAATCCCAACCCAAGCATAAAACTGCAAGACTTCAAGATAAGTTCATACTGGGTAGATCGGAACAAAATTAATAATTTTAATCTGGAAGTAGCCGTGGTTAACCATATGACTGGGACGTCACACACCAGTCCCCGTGACCATGGGTGCTGTAAAGTACTGAAACGTCGGGAATATAAAATAACATATACGCGATAAAATCCTGTAAAACTAGTTTTATTTAAATATGTTCAATGATGTTCTAATACTGAAGTATCGACAGTGCGTGAGGGTATTTTCAATAATAAATATATATTATTTGATTCTGCAAATTTATGATTTATAATTACATTAATACTAATACAGTTAAATTAAAATCAAGGAACTCGAAAAATTGGGATTTTAAAATAAGTCGAAAATTATACAACATAAGCTGTATTTAGTCACCTACTACTTACTACCATTGATAGAAATATTAATTTTGTTGTGGTTGTGGCCGTGGAAGGAAAAAGGGAGATCTCCCGTCGGGCAAGTTGTTCGGCCCAGGGAGTGGCCAACGCTCACGACAGCGCCGCCATATGGTCTATGTCATTGTCCTCACACGTACGCTGTTCTCGAAAAAATACTTCGAACTCATTAAACAGAAATTTCATCGAAATGCCTTCCTGCACTTTTACAAATGTATCAATCGCTTAAGAAAAAACTCATTTTAAATCACCTTTCATAAGAAAGAACTTTAGTTTTTAATTTTTAAAAACCAATATTTTCGAAATAAAATTAAATGGCCATGTTATTTTGGAAGCGAAATAGAGTATGACCTCTGACACTACGTGAGTATGTTTTATTTTTGTTTCATCTGGTTTAGTATTTATTCTCTTTTTTTTATTCTCTTTTTTTTAAGTATTGGCAAGTTCATGTTTGTAATGACGATTTTTGTTAAGGTTTCTTATATTAAAAAAAAACCTTTTGCCTAGGAGTCCGTCTGGATAGCTATACCATATTTTTACCTAATGCCGTCAAATAGCAGTGCTTGCTCTGATTTGTCTAAAGGGTACAGAGAGCCAGAATAAGTACAGACTAATTAATTCCATCTTAGTCCTTAGAGGTGACAACGCATCTGAAGCCCTCTTTGTTTGAAGTTGGCTGTGGGTGTCCATGTACTGCAGCAGCCACTTATCATCAAAGTGACTGTAAGTCCGTTTGTCACTTCGGTTTCGAAAAAAAAATTAGGTACCTATTCACTATTTAATTTCATTCAAGAAAAGAATTTCTAATAGTATTTTCAACAATGGGCACAATTTATGAAAGTAGAAATGAGGGGAATGATTGATAGCTAAGCATAATGAGTGAGATCAGAAACAGTTGCGAAGGAAGATTAATGCCATTAATTTATCAATCATAATATTTTTTAGTAATATTTCAGTTGCCATAATATAAATTATAATCAAGAAATATAAATCGTCTTGAACTACCATCAGACATAATTAATGTTCATATACGAGATACTTTCACAAAATATACTATATCAGCGAATAAAAAAACAGCTTTATTGGTAAATTGACGTCAAAGATGTCGTTTTTATTTACGTAAGCACATAATAAAATAAAGTACACACCAGCGTTAACTTGCAGAATAATGGTTGCTGTGTTTTGTATGATGAATGACAAGAACTGGACCGGAGATATTCCATTTTTATCGTCAGGGATGACTTGATTTAGGTTAAAACACTAGAAAGTATACAAATATCTCTGAATATGTAAAAGAAATTAAAAGTGCTGTTGAAAGTCAACAGTAAAACATCAATAATGTCCTCCAGCCCGAATTTCAGTCATGGCGGTAAGTGCAAACGAAAACTGAGCACCTTCAGAGGACAGATTGCACGAGTGTGTGCGCAAGAACAGGTGTAATAGAGAGGGTTCCCTCACTCTTATAGTGCAATGGAACGGAAATTCGACACGACAGGAGAGAGATCAGGCGCAGGGACCACGATTGTACTTGCTTTACGAGGCACAGTGGTGAAACGCCGCTAACTTTATGACTCCGGGCACACATTATACAGAAAATGTATTGACAGAAAAATCCAATCGTACGATAAAACGCAAATATTTCACAATGACCTATATGATTTTTTTTTAACTTAGCACTCTACTAACACAGCACTTTTATGCGCCAATACTCATCGATCAGTGCATTACAGACATTCATATCAAGCAGTCGTTTTTTTATCATTCTAATATCATATCAATTATCATATTATAGTAACCTTTAATTATCATCTTATATCATATATCAACAGGTGTGGGAATTACATCCCACACCAAAAGTTGATTATTTTGCCCGATACGGGATTCACATTTTTTTTCTTTGTGCGTGCAGCTATGTAGTTCTAATAAGACCAGTATCACTACCACCAGTAAGATCTATTGTAATCTGCTTCAGCTAATTTTTGAATCAATAATAAGAAGTTGCTTTGCTGTGAACATTTTCACTTCTTCTGGGCTAAGTACGTAGTTTCCTAGGTGAGTGTTATGTTTGCGCATTAAGGGGCCGCAATAAATTAGGATGTGCAGAGGGATTTCTTCCCTTGAGGAGCAGAATCGGTACCTTCTTTGAGTTGCTTAGTCCCAAGATGAAAATATGTTTTTAAACAGCAATATCCAGTGGCCAAAATATACAGTTTGTTGTTACTTAATCCCAGGGCTTCGGAAGCAAATTTATGAACATATGCTCGGATTAATGTTTTTGAATGTTTTAAGTTTGGTGTATCAGACAAGACCTTAAGTGACTTTGTGCGGTAAAGAGTTTCAAGGGTCAGTCAGGCCAGGCTTTTTGAGATTCCATAAAATAGCTCGGGATCAAATTGTGTACTTTTTGACCACTCCCCGTGATGTTGTTACACCCCAGGGCGTCACTAATTCTCTAGATCTAAGATCTCAGAGGTATCAGTGCTGCTTATATATATATATAAATTGTTGTGCAGAAATCTATGTTTTTGCAGATAGATTTCAGTACAACAATTTTTGCCTGGAAAATAGAGGCGAAAATCCCCAAATTGACGCTAAGCTTAAATTTTGGGCGTTCCCCGTAAATTCAAAAGCCTACGAGTACGTCGAGGCCCATTTTTAACCCATCGGTAAATCATATAAGGCTACTTACCTCACAGAAGAGCTGTCTTTTCTGGAGGATAAGTTCAATATATACATATTAAAAGGGTATAGTAGACGTACGATATTTAAGATCTAAATTTGGCGTTTCCTTCATTGAGTCAAGCAGGGATCTTCAGGCATTGAATCAAGCAGGGAACAGTAAGCTCAAAGTGCTCTGAGCATTGATCCTATAAAAACTAGCCCTCACCTCTTTGTCTAAATAAAGATCAGTAGGTCAATCAAAGGGCGTTAGGCATAGAAATGCGTTAACAGCCGCTCCAGGGGAGGTTAGAACCACTCCAGTAGCAATTAAATAGGCAGTCCTTTGTGGGCTATTAATTTTTTGACCTTATTACACCAAACACTGGAGGTGTAGGTTATAATTGGCTTTACTATGCTACTGAATAGCCACTTGATGGTAAGTTGATGCTGTGGCCCATAGATATCTGCATCTATCCTCGATTAAGAATAAAAATGTAGATTCGTTGTCATCCCTGAAAACTAAGATAGAATACATTATTACCAGACAAAAGAGTCTTCGGTTCTTTACACTCATCATACGCAACAGCAACTATGAGCTGCTATTTTATGATAGTATTCTGAAAGAGTATGACCTTTCCGGGTCTAACCGATCCATTCTTGCTGCTGTTACACAGGGTAATTTTTCAAGGTAGCCAAATTTCAAACTTAAGTTCAAATATATAAATAATGATATACCGTTATTGCACTTTTTGAAAATACGAGTAATTAAGGTTTCTACTTTATTTGAAATTATCACAAATTTAATGTGATTCATGGGCAACAACGTCTTTGCCTAATGCCTACCGATCGACCCTTACGAATGTGTGCGTGCGCAGTAAAATCAGTTAAAATAATGCATAACTTTTATTTTATTTTAATTTTAATAAGGATAACAACAGCGTATATCACTAAATACAATTTTCAAATTTACTTCAAGTATGCTAATAACAGTTATCCACATATTAAATATAAAGGTAAGCTAGGTACAATAATAATGAATAAAAATGATGGAAATTAGACCAATTTAAAACAGCTTAATAAAATAACAGTAATAAAATTTAAGTAATTTTAGGTTTACTAACACTTAGATATTAAGCCTTACTGATAAATTGATATCCGATTTACTTCTCGAGTTAATTTTTTATTCATTTATTTATATCATGGCATAATATATACATACACATATATACACATACATACACACACATGCATATACATACATGTTCTAAAATATTTATATAGCTTACTTATTATTTAAATATAGCTACCTACAGTAAGTGTTTTTCATAATGTACCTTACCTGCATCCTACGTAACTGTTTACAAGCACAGGTAATTTAAACAACAGAAGCTGTGTTCAAAATGCATGCACGTACCTTGTTTCTAAAATCACTTTTACTGCCTATAAAGGCATCGATGGTATTAAATGTTTTGTTATAATTTGATAGCAATCGCGTTAAGATACTATTTTTACCGTAAAGTGTGGAGTGACGAGAAATACTAAACATAGTTTTCTTGGTGATTCTAGTACGTTTTCTTTGCACATTAAACGTGACAGTATTCAGTAAATCCGGACAGTTAATACCATCGCGTAAAATATCGTATAGTAATCCCATATCTAACAGTTTTCGTCTTTCTTCGAGTGTAAGAAGGTTATAGTGTCGGCAGTCATCTAAATATGATGAGCTATTATGTTTAAATTTATAATTCAGGTGTGAAATTAATTTACGTTGAATTCAATATTGTTAATGTAAATTTTAAAAAACGGTGACCAAACCTGGCATGCATACTCAAGAGTGGATCTAACATATTAAAAATAAACTATTTTAAGACTTAGTAATTCCGTAAATGGAAGACATGTGCGCATGACAAATCCAAGATAACGAAAAGATTTACTACATATACTATTGATATGATCTCGCATGGTCATGCCGGCATCAAAGAGTACGCCCAAATCTCGAACGACCCTCTTAATTAAAATTCCATTTAAATTATAGGGAAATACTATTGGATTCAGTTTTCTGGTGAAAGATATACATTGACATTTAGATATACTCACATTTATGCCGTTAGCTACGTAAAAGTTATATAAAGAGGCAAGATCTTTTTGAATAGATTCGCAGTCTTCAATAGTATGAACATTGAGAAATATGTTCTTATCATCGGCGAAAATTAAGTGATGGGAGTTACTTATAAATTTATGTATTTCAAATATATATGCGTTGTAAATAAAATATATATGGGCCAAGATGAGAGCCTTGAGGCACGCCAGATGGTATAGTTATAAAATCTCACCTATATCCTCCGAGAACAACTACCTGAGATCGATTCATTAGATAAAATTTGACCCATCTAAGCAGATCCCCATGAATTCCGAGCGCCTGGAGCTTTTGTAGCAAGACAACATGATTAACACGGTCAAAACTTTTCGAACTGTATATCACGTCAACCTGACCACCATTTTCCATATGATTGAGAACGTACTCAGTGAAGCAGGCAAGATTAGATGTGGTAGAGCGTCTCTTCAAGAAACCATGTTGTGAGTTATGTAGGTATACCTTTTGTAATAATTGGATACATTTTACCATATACTAGTTTTTAGATAAACTAGTCGAAATTGGGCGGTAATTATCTCTCATCATCTTAGATTTTGCGCCTTTTTTATGAATAGGAATTATATATGCCCTTTCCATAACAATGGAAAACAGAATGTTGTAGAGAAAGTTTAAAAGATTGGTTGACTTTAGTTGTCGGCGCAGGACTTCAAGAACACATCATAACCAGCGTTTTGTTTGAATCCAAGTTTTAAGATACTAAGAACTGCTTCCGACACATTTATGCTAGAGATCTGATCTATACTCATATTGGAATGATTTTGAACCTCACTTGATGGTAAAACAGAAGCAGTAAATACGCTTTTGAAATAGTTATTAAAATGCTGAGCAAATGTCCTGCCCATTAGAGTAATTCTTATTTTTAAAAGAGAAATTTAGAGGATAAGTGGATGTCCCTCTCTTTGATTTAACATACTTCCAAAAGAACTTTGGCGACGTTTTCAAATTTTTTTCAGTGTTATACGTGAAGTACTCGAAACATTTTTTTGTATACGATGTTGTCTATCTCTAAGCAGTTTAAACTCTTCATTACCACGCATTTTGAATTTAAAAGATAAAAAGAACAGAATGTTTGAGATTTTTTTTTAATTAATTTTTCTTCACCATTTGCCTATATTACTTATTCTGAACCTTCTCTGCAAATTGGCCGGTTATTGCAAAATAACCCTGTATATAGCTACAGCATGACTCTACTACTTTAATGGTTCACGACAGTAGTTCGTACCCTTAAACATTAGGCTATATGCTCTTATAAATTATTCCATTTTAACCAAATTTTAAGACAGTTAAAAACTATCATTCTTCCAATACACGTTAGCCAAATAAACGAAATTTGTGTTCTTACGCTTCTAAAGAATTACCAATTAGCTATTCAGATTAAGGACTTTAATAAGAATTATTTGCTTTGCTGCTTACAAAATAAAGTTCTTGTTATTATTTTTCCTTAATTATACTAATTGAATTATTTATACCGTAAATTAAAAAAAAGCAATTTAACTCTCGAATAAATAAATCTAATACTTTTCAATTTTTTATAGAAGAATACCTACTCTCTTTTTGTGTTTTATTAAAAGGTGTTGTAGAAATGGATCAGGGTAAACAAGTCCATTAGACTGCTAATAAATAACACACTGTTTAATAGCCTCATAAAAAGTAAAGAAGTAATGTTATAGCCTATATACGAGTACATCTCACTGCTGGGCACAAGCTTCCTCTCGATAACATTTTTTGCTTGTATTTTAAAATAAGTAAGACATTCGTTTCTTTTAGTTATTGGAATCATTTTTTTACCAGTCTATTAAATTTTAATTAAACGTTCTTCAGTCTGTCCGTCACCAAATCCTATATTCTATTCTATTGATATACTTTTATTAGATTACTATGTTGATATGATCTTGTGAATTAGTATTTACACTACGTATAAATCTATTATAACTCCTGATTTCGAATCCAACTCTTCTATTCCTTCCATCTCACATTTGTTCAAAGTAAAAATAACGTTTTCGCGTTTTTATCAACACATGAATTTTAATCCACATTTTCCTCAATTAATGCTTAATCTTTGCTATTATATAAATTACAAAGTGCTATAGCTACATCTACACAAATAAAAAAGTTGAAGTGTTTGTCTGTAATAGCCAAATAACTGCCTTGTATTGAGCAGGTTTAGGGGCAAGCTGTTAATTGCACGCCATTAAGACATATTTTTTTTTTAATTCTTGTTTGTCTTTCTGTCTGTCAGTCTATATGCCTGATTGTTCGGGCTAATCTTTGTAATATTTGAAACGATTGTAATTAAATTTTACGAACAGATAGAGAGAAATGCCAGGAGTGATCTAGGCTACATTTTATTGGTAAAATTGGAGTTTTTGATTATCTTAAACCTAAATAATCTTAACCAGACGAAGCCGAAGCGGGTCGCGAATTTATAATAATTTATAATAAATTTCCGAATAATGTTACAGATTACATTTTACTTCCAGAGTTCCTACGTGCGATCACGAATTTTTTAAGCATTAGAAAATGATTTTACGTACAGAAAGACCAACTAGCTATTTGATGAAACGTGACACCGTGTTATTCGATAGGACAAAAAGAGCAAAAAGTTCATAAAACATATTTTTTCATCTTATAGTACCATCATGATATGAATTTCAAAAGAACTTAACACAGGTCAAAATTTTAGCTTATTTAAAAATTCAATATATTTTCACTGAAACTAAAATTTTACATGTATATTAGCACAATAAAAAACCTTTTTTTAATAACTCCATATTATTATAGCATCATAATTTTACTGTATATACATTTTAAATATATACAGTTAAAATAAGTGTTAACGGGTTTATCCGTTATTTCCGTAGGTAGTTTATTCGGTCGTAATTTACTGTTAAAATGACGAAAAATGGGTTTTATGTGGAGTTTCCTTTTCGTTTCTTTTTCGGCTAAAGGAACCATATTATGAAACAGTGGTTTAGAAGATGAGGTTTGATATTTTCGTCAACTAAAGTAGGTGCAATTAATCAACATAAAATATTCCAAAATATCTTTAAAGGTACCATGCGACCTTTTCCTGTTTCATTACGTCGTTTGGATAATCCTTCCAATAGCCGGTTTTAATTATTTTTCCATAGAATAAGGGTGACATGCGAGCACACAGCCCATAGACATCTACATTTATCCTCGATTAAGAATCAAAATGCAGATGCGTTGCCACCCCTCAAGAATAAGACGGAATGCCTCTTTCCAGTAAAAAGGATCTCCGGTTCTCTGCCCTCACCATACGAAACACATCATCCATTCCATCTTACTTCTCACAGATGACTACGCATCTGTATTTTGATTCTTAATCGAAGATTTCTATGCGCCTCAGGATCCTCTTACCATGACGTGGACTGTGTGCTCGCTTGTCACCCTAATTCTTATATAATAACTTAAATTAAAAATTAAAATAACTCAGAAACAAAAAGAGCTAATGATTCGGCTAAAAACATTCTTTTATTGTTTTCTATTTTTATAAATCTCATAACTGTAAATTTCAAATGTTTCTACCATCTGTATGCTGACGGTTTACAGCTGTACGCTCGGATTGATCCAGCAGAGGTTAACTCTGCGATCGAAATTTTAAATCTAGATCTTCAGGCCATCTGTGACTGATGCAAAAGTTACGGAATTGCTGTCAATCCTGCTAAATGTTAAGCCATAATTCTCGGTTGCCCTCGTCGTCTAGCTAAATTAGATTTTAATTCAATGGAGCCTATTGTTTAAAAGTAAAGTAAAGTTACAGCCTATATACACAAAAAAATTCACAAAAAATTTCATCAAAATCAGTCTAGTCGTTTAGGAGGTGTTCAGTGAGAAACACACATAGGTCCCACTGCTGGGCACAGGCCTCTTCTCATGTCTGAGAGGGTTTTAGGGCAAGGAAATGTCCGCCGCGCTGCCCCAATGCGTGTTGGCGAACTTCACATGTCTTCGAAATATTTTTTTTTGATTTCTCAGGTTTCCTCACGATGTTTTCCTTCACCGTCGAGCACGTGGTAAATCAGCACTTAAAATTGCAATTAACAATTTCATTGGTGCCGGCGGGGATCGAACCCGGGTTGCTCGCGTACTGTGAAACTTACAGCGAGCGCTAACCATATGAGCTACCACGGCCTATTGTTTACAATAGCACAAATATTCCTCTTAGACATGTAGTAAAGACATTGGGTTAATGATTGATGCTTATTTAAGTTGGCTCAAATAAGCCGGATAGTGACAATCACCCTGCGTGGCCTTTATCGTTTTAAGAATTTCCTTCCTACCGAGTCTAAGGCTATGTTGGTGCAAACACTTGTTTTACCGGTCATTGATTATGCTAATGTGTGTTACCCTGATGTGAGTCAAGTACTTCTGTGTAAATTGGATCGTTTGTTAAATAATTGCATCCGTTTTATTTTTGGCTTTCGTAAATACGATCATGTATCCTTATATCGTTCTTAGCTTAAATGGCTCCCTATCCATCAGCGTGGATGCATCAAATTTTCAAATTTTGCAATCCTATATGATCCATGCACTCCCCAATACCTGAAATGCAAGTTTCAGTATTTGGGTTCTTCTCACGATCGTAACCTGCAATCCTCCGAGGGAACTACCTTATATGGTTTTCCTCGCCGTACCAAATTTATGTCTGAGTCTTTCGCCGCTGAGGCCGTAAGGCTATGGAAGAAATTACCTCGACATATCAGGAAACCGACTTCTATTGCAGCCTTTAAGATAATGGTGACTGATCACTACTTTTCTTCTTCCAGCAACTAACTTTTTTATTTAAATGTTTCTGCTTACGTGTGGCTCGAAATTATAAATTATTTAAGTTGTTTTTGTATAATATGTTCGTATGTAGGTATGCTTAAAATGTATGTATTATGTATTATTTAAAAATTATGTATGTTATGTATCAGGTATAGAGTTTATTATTTAGGATATTTGTAGTTATATATATTTACTTTTGTATTTACACGTATGGTATGTATATTTTTATATTTACATTCACGTATAGATATTCTCATGTTTTAAGGCACCTGCTTAAGTTTCTCTGCTTAGCTCGTGGTTGATTGGTAGAGAATGCCCAAATTAAGTCCGCCAATTGTAAATTTTAAGTGCAATAAAGATTTTAAAAAAATTAATAAAAACACCCTCGATCAAGTCCCCTTCCAACCAAAAACAACTAAATCAAAATCGGTTCGTCCGTTTGGACGCTACAATGCCACAGAAAAACACACAGATACACACGTTAAACTTATCACAACCCTCTGTTTTCGTCGGGGGTTAAAAAAAGCAATTAGACGAAAACGTGCCTGGTTTAAGAACCTGTCTCATGTTGATCCGTTGATTACTTTGTGAAAGAAGGACAAACTCACAAACATACATTCGCATTTACAATATTATTAGGGATGTATCATAAATAAATATTTTTTTTATTTCTTCATTTAGTAATCAATTACTGAGGTGTTTATAATCCTTGGCTCTAGTTTTTGAGATATTTATATATATCGTCCTTCATGACCCTTTACGCTATGCCTCTGCTAAAATAATAGATTTTCGGTCAGTCTCAATCAATAATAGTTAAAGGTTAAAACGAAAAAACCTTAAACCTTATTTATTTTCGGCTAATAAAGTCGCAGCACATTAAACGGGGTTAATGTGCTGCGGCTTACCTTTCTGTCTTAATGGACTTATTAAAAGTTCTTAAACTGTATGAAATTTCAAATATGCTTTCATGGAATTAAGTGAGAGTAATTGTTAAAATTCATTAAGCCGTGTAGGCCACAGAGCGTGCTAAAGGAATAGTTTTACATATAATATACATACATACATACAAACATACATACATAAATACATACAAAACATTAACCTCCTTCTGTAGTAGTCGGGTAAAAACTATTTTACTGAACGTGTTAATAAAACATTACGATCTGTTGCGACCTTATAAACTAAAATTCACAAACAGTATTGCAAGCACGACTTGAGGGTAAACGAGAACTTCTAAGTATTTCCTGAAGCATCGCAATCGTTGTAGAGCCATGCTGCAGTTATATTATGCTGCAGTTATACTTTTTACGTGGTAGAGCCATGCTGCAGCTATATTAATAGTATAGTTGTAGCACGAATGGGTCGGCTCGACCGGGGAAGGACCACGCTCTCACAGAATACCACGTAAAATAGCAGCTTAATGCTGCTGTGTTTCGTATGGTGAGTGTAGAGAACCGAGACCCTTTTTACTGGAAAAGAGGCATCTATCTTAGTCCTCACGGCTGACAACGCATTTGCATTTAAATTTGCTAACGAAGATAGATGTAGATGTCTATGGGCAACAGCAACCACTTACCATCAGGTGGACTGTGTGCTCGTTTGTCACCCTTATTCTATAAAAAAAAAAAAAATGGTTTCAACACGAAGGGTCGGCTCGACCGGGAAGGACAGAATACCAGCGTAAAATAGCAGCTTAATGCTACCGTGTTTCCTATGATGAAAATAGAGAACCGGGTACCCTTTTTACTGGAAACGAAACATTCAATCTCAGTCCATAAGGCTAACAACGCATCTGCTTGTTTTATTTTATTTCTTAATTGAAGATATATGTAGATGTCTATGAGCTACAGCATCCACTTACTATGTACAACTTATTGCAAGACAACAAGTACTAGACTGTGTGCTTGTCACCCTTATTCTATAAAAAAAATCCCCTTTTTCTATGTCATTTGAAATTTGTTAGCTGCGGAAAATTCAACTGACCGCTTCACCGTACAAACAGAAACGCCGCGTCAAGACATTGCGTTGGAACTGCTTACTCAGGTCTTTTTTTGAACGGAAATAAGTAATGTTTTCGTAATTTCCACGTTTACATAGGCAGCGACTGACCTTTTCCTTTTCTTTCTATGTCGTGAATATATATGTGATTTTTAATAACATCTCTAGCTGACACACATGTTAATCATACATTCTGCGTCTGCTTAAATGTCGAAATAATATATTCACTGTAACGAAACCATCTAATTCAACCTTCCTAGATGTGATAATAACAAAATAAACTGCGCCATTTATCAGCAAACACACAGTCAACAATAAATCTGTAGCTTTGTAATTTACGAAAGTCTATCCAGATGGTAACAACTCATATATCGTATCACAATAGTACATCAAGATTAATGTATTTAACAGCGAAATGTTTAGACTTTTAAATTATCTGGTAGAATTATTTTTTAAAACGTTTTAGTACTAGATTTAAAATAACCTTGTTGTGGCAGCTAAGAGACTCCATTCACCCAATTTCGTCCCTGTGGTGTTGTAACTGGTGACTATAGGGAAAATCTAGGAACATCTTATGCTTTCCAAAGATGGTAATATAACCATCTCGTTTACTAAAAAAATAAACAACCAATGACGGGCAACAACTTCAAGGTTCCATGCGTCTCACTCTGCAATCGGTTCAATACGTCTGACTTTACGATCGGTTCACTACGTCTGACTTTGCGATTGACATTTCGCTTGCCTAGCGTGACGATTTTTTTTATAGAATAAGGGTGCCAAATGAGCACACAGTCCTCCTGATGGTAAGTGGATGCTGTGGCCCATAGACATCTATTTATCCTGGATTAAGACTTGAAATACAGATGCGTTGTCACCCCTGAGGACTAAGATGGAATGCCTCGTTTCCTGTAAAAAGGGTCCCCGGTTCTCTACACTCATCATACGAAACACAGCAGCCTCAAGCTGCTATTTTACGCTGGTATTCTGTGAGAGCGTTGTCCTACCCCGGTCGAGCCAACCCATTCGTGCTATAACTAATATAGCTGCTCTAGAACGTATAAAAATCCTTGATTAAGAGCAAAGCCTCCCTACAATGGAAGGGGTCCATATCCAGCCGTAGACTCACACGTGCTGATAAAGAAGAAGAAAAATCTCTAAATGTTAAAACTACGAGAATTCTGGTACTACGATTGACCTTTCCATGCGGCAAATTCATCGTACGGTTAGAAATAGAAATTATTAAGAAAATAGATTATTTTAAAATATTATTTAGAACACTAATAAAGCTTAACGTTGCTGTCAGTATTTAACGGTATATAAAACCTCTCTATTGGAAAATCTAACCCCGCAGAAGTTTTAAGAAATTGCTTGCATTAAAGTAAATTAGCTTGATGCTCATTGGAACTGAAAACCTTTTGAGGTCTGGTATCTTAATATCTTATTACTAAGTTTAAATATTCTTAGAATAAATTCAATATTTGCTCACTGAATAGTCAAGTTTTTAAAAATGGAATACACCTTTGTATTTTAAACTGATCGGAAACAGATGAACAAGTGCATCTCATTAGCTCGAAATACATTTTGATATTTTCATTTTAATACCGCTCACTGCGTAGTTATAAGTAACATGAAAAATGAACTGTTTGTATAATTTTGTTTGATAATGGATTTATTTTTTCTAAAATGTAGAGAATATACCAACATTTGATACATCGATCCACTATCATAATATATATATATATATATATATATATATATATATATATATATATGTATTATGAAACAGATCGAATAATGTAATTTTTTTCGATATAAATAGACAGAAAACAATGGCAATTTTTTATCAACGATTCTGAGGCAAAATCAAATCAAATCATCCAAGGTGAACGAAGAGAAGAATCCACATTACTGGCCCGTATCCACTCTGGGCGGGCTTGGTGAGCCCACTTTGGTTGTGTGAAATCTTAATAATAATGGCTGATTTACACAGGGACAGTAACTGGCTCCAAATTCGAGGCAAGTCAGTGCTGCCCCGCTACTGGCATAATGTAAATTGATTTGAAGTGAGCACAGCACGGCAAGTACAGCACTGTCTGCGCGACTACTGACTGCGTGTAAACGGTGCAAGCGTGTAAAGTCCTCGGCGCCAGCACTGGCGCCTGTTATTGACCCCGTGTAAATCAGTCTTTACTCTAAGATCTTTTTCGAGTCCATCATAATCTAAATAACAAATCCCTTGAACGAAACGACGGTGTTGTTTGCAGATTATTTATATATGAAAACAATTCTTAGTAGTTTTATTTTATACAAAAATACATGATATAGTTTTTATGACAGAATCGCTGGATATCCTCAACACTATGCTCAATGATTTCAATAGTGTCTCCCAACGGGTAGGTCTTAAAATAAACATGTAGAACAAAGGTAGTAAACACGTAGTAACATCCATACTCCATATCATACAAATGCTGATAGTCATTTGGAGCACTACGCTCTAATGTACGATTTACGAGTATGTTTACCTATGAGAAATTGTCTAAATAGGTAAGTCCAATTTCGACCGATAATTCAATCGATGGATTCAATTAGCTTGTCGTAGCGTTCGAGACATAACAATATATCTCCTCGTCACGTATACCTCAAAACTGTGTATATAGTCAGTGCCGGATTACGCAAGCGCGGGGCCCGTAGCAAATTCTCTCGAGGGGCCCTTGATCTGCTATGCTGCTATTCTTAAGTATAAAGTGTAAAAAACAGTCAATATGTACTCAATGTTTATTTGCCATCTATAGGTTACAATTTTGTTGGTGTTTCATAGTACAGTAGATTACTATAGGCCCTGTTAGACTGACAAAAACAAAATGTCAGAGGTGAGATTGTCCTGGCAATTTAGAATGATTTTGATAAAAAACCAACAATTTAAAACTGACGATACTACACAATTAAATGTAAATCTTTTTAGTACATATTTCAAAAATTCTATTTATTACAAAGCATTATATATAATATTTTTAAGAATAGCTAAAGTTATATTTTATGATTGGTGTAAATTATGTATACATATATTTATTTATCTGTTTCTTTTATTACTTTTTTTATCTTTTACTAAGCAAATTTTATAAATTTCATATGGGCAAATTTAGAAATAATACTATCCGTACCAATTTCTCTTAGCAAATCATATTCTATATTTATCAGAGAGATAATTCAGGCGTTCTTGACTCATAGTGTTCCTTAATTTATTTTTTATACGGTTCAATGTCGAAAATTTACGTTCACCACTGCAGTTATTTATCATGAGGGACAATAAATGCGCAAAGCAGTTTCTAAATTAGAAACATGATTCTCATGAATTAGGTATCCATTAGGAATTTATAATATTGAATTTCCAGAGATTCGTTTTTCGTACTGTTAATCAATAATAAATCCTAAGTTTCAAGTAGCTCGGCAAACTGCACTAATTCGCCGTCTATGCTGATTTCCAAACCATTTGCATAAGCACTGACCATAATTGCAGTTTCTTTCAAATCCTCTTCTGTTGTAATAGATTGTAATTGTCGATATATTCTAAAAAAACTAGTTAGATTTTGTTATGCTTTCATGCGTTTACCTAAGGCATATAGTAAGTTATTAATAATGACAACAAACACCTCAATTTCAAACTGTTTACCAGGTGTTTCTTTTTCAATAAATTCGTCAAGTGTACTAGAACCGCTAAAATGGTCGTACTTTGTGTTTCGCTTGCGTCATCTTGAAATCTGTTGCTGATATGCTCCATTGAATACGATCAAGTGGAAGGAGCTGATACTGGAGTGTCTCGGGCCATAGATGAGAACAGTATTCCATATGTGGCCGACCTTACGCTTGGTAAAGCTGCAATCGGTAGTCCGGCATGAAATACCGTCTCGATCTACTGAGCACACTAAGCTTTTTTATGCCAGTTTAGCCTGCCCTTCTGCGGACTGCGGAACTGTACGTCTTGATTTCTTATATTTACGCAAACACCACACATTGAATAAAACTATTTTTACGGATTTTATCGCGTTTAATTTTACTAATTTTGATTCGGCGTTTCGGTGCTTTACCCATGGTCACGGGGGACTGAGATGTTTGACGTCCCAATGTCATAGTTAGCCCGGCTACCTTCAGTTTTGAATACACTTGGTCCGATCCACGCAGAATGAGCTTACAGTATCTTGAAGTCTTGCAGTGATATGCTTGGCTTTGGATTTAATTTTGTTAATTATAGATCCCAAGATGGCACCCATCCATCTTCTCTATTGAAATTAGATGTTTTTAATTTCAATAGCCTCGCGTATCATCCTTGTAGGAATCGGTGTTCTTTTGCGAGGATTTGTGGTCTATCAAATCTGATGTAATGGCGGGGACGATCTGAACATGTTCACAGACTGCAGACTTCGAGTGTCAGTGCCTCACGTCAGCTATATGTTCTTTCACGGGTTTTAATGGATCGTTTTGTTTGTCCTATGTAAGAGAGACCACACCACAATCAAGCTTGTACACTCCTGCATCTTGTAGAGGGATATTACACTTGACAGATGGTAAAAATTGACTAATCTTCATCAGTAAGAAGGGCTTTCTCCTCAAAGTCCTCCATGAATATGTCGGCGACATGGGAGATACGGGTGAGCCCATTGCTACGCCATCTACTTGCTTGTAGAACTCTCCTTCCACAATAGATAGCCAGATGGGCGCAGCAGTTTTAATACTACTGGTATTCTGTAGACATGTTGTATCTTCAGCTTCCTGTTACAATTGAGATGCAGTCTCAATAGGTAAGCATGTAAATAGTGACTGAACATCAAACTGACCATAGTTTCATTGTCAGCGAGATGTAGGTCTTTATCTCACCAACAAAATGGTACGAATCTTTGGTGTGCTCTGGTTGAAAGTTCTCTCAGCGGTGACAGAACTTTGCCAAGTGTTGAGCCAATTTATAAGTTGGTGAGTCGATCTGCCTCACTATAGGACATAGTGGAGCGTTTGGTTTGTGTATTTGCAACCCATACGACCTCGGTGGTTTGGCATGGTAGTAGTATTATCGAATTTACGTGTTAAAGCACCCGAAACGTCAAATCAAAATTAGTAAAATTAAACGCGATAAAATCCAAAAATAGTTTTATTCAATGTAAAGTTCTAAATATAAGAAATCATTATGTAAACCAGTACGGACTGATAATAGCAAATAAAATTCGCCGATTAGAAGATCTTAAAACTAAGTGCAAGATATATAACATCTTTAAATTTTGAAGAGATGCAGAGACCATAATCTCATTCCTACGTGTGTCAAAATATCAACCAAAAGGACATTCAGAAGCGCTAAGATCCTAAATCAGGTAAGTAAAAAGTTGTTACGAACGGTGATTCAGCAAAAACGGTTCGATCAACAATTCCTAAATAATACCATAGACAATTTGTCCAGTGAGTTAAAGACAGTTTTAATGACATTTGATTTTAATAATTGCATTGAAACTTTAAACAAACGAAACATCGAAATATAATGAATGCAAAAATAAACAAATAGATAAATATCAAAAATTAACTATCAAATCAAATGCCAAACATCCATGGCAACACAGAAACGAAACACAACAACCGTTGACCACAGACGCAAACAATAAACAATGCACGGTCTGTCAAAACTGTCAAAACAAACACTGGACGAACCTACAATAAAAGTATTATCGAAGGGCTGAATTGCATAACACCGCGAAAATCCGCATAAGGAAATTATCTGTAACGTTGAGGATTGTCTGTTTAAAACAATGTGGAAAGGAAGACTTAGAGGCCATACGTCAAGACATTTCGTCTTTGTTACGTCGAAGTTCAGTGCCGAAACTAAATCTACCCAAGGACGAGATTAAAGCGTTGTACAACTTACGCAATAGACCAGAGCTCACGATTCCTGCAGATAAAGGAAATTCTACAGTAGTAATGGATACGTCAGATTATAATTCTAAAATACAACTTTTATCGGACGAAAGTACGTACAAAAGGTAAAACAGACCCACAACCAATGTGCTCAAAACAACAAGATCTGTTAAAGAATTACTCCGAAAAATTAGATCTCGACGTAAATTGATATTACCACCATGTACCAAACCACTGAGGTTGTTGGTTACCAAAAATACCAAACCAAACGCTCCACTACGTCCTATAGTGAGCCAGATCGACTCACCAACTTATAAATTGGCTCAACACTTGGTAAAAGTTCTGTCACTGAGAGGACAAACCAGAGCACACACAAAGGATTCGTATTATTTTGTTAGTGAGATAAAGACCCACATCTCGCTGACAATGAAACTATGGTCAGTTTTGATGTTCAGTCACTATTTACATGCTTACCTATTGAAGACTGCATCTCAATTGTAACCAGGAAGCTAGAAGAATACAACATGTTCACAGAATATGCAGTAGTATTAAAACACTGCCTTACATCTGGCTATCTATTGTGGAAGGAGGAGTTCTACAAGTGTAGATATGTAGCAATGGGCTCACCATATCTCCCATAGTCGCCGACATATTCATGGAGGACTTTGAGGAGAAAGCCTTCACTGATGAAGATTAGTCAATTTTACCATCTGTCAAGTGTAATATCCTCTACAAGATGCAGGAGTGTACAAGCTTGATTGTGAATGTGGTCTCTTACATAGGACAAACAAAACGATCCATTAAAACCCGCGTGAAAGAACATATATAGCTGACGTGAGGCACTGACGCTCTGGGAAGTCTGCAGTCTGTGAACATGTTCAAGATCGTCCCCGCCATTACATCAGATTTGATAGACCACAAATCCTCGCAAAAGAACACCGATTCCTACCAAGGATGATACGGAGGCTATTGAAATTAAAACATCCTAATTTCAATAGAGAAGATGCATGGTATGCCATCTGTTTGGGATCCTATAATTAACACAAAATTAAATCCAAACCCAAGCATACCACTGCAAGACTTCAAGATACTGTAAGCTCATTCTGCGTAGATCGAACCAAAATTAATATTCAAAAACTGAAGGTAAAGGGCTAACTATGACATTGGGACGTCAAACACCTCAGTCCCCTGTGACCATGGGTGCTGTAGCACCCGAAACGTCGGGAATCAAAATTAGTAAAATTAAACGCGATAAAATGCTCGTTTGCACCCTCTCTTATAAAAAAAAATTCCAATGCTGGCTGAGAAAACGAGGGAAGTGCCCTGATTGAGGAGATACGACAAAGGGGTTCTTTTTTGCGGTAAACGCGCAAACCTGTGTCTTATGGGGGTTTAAACTGGACTAGAATTAGTGGCCCCCAATCCGAGACTTTGTCCAACAAAGACACGACTTCAGACAATAGTTTGTTCCGGCACTCGACGACGGATTCCCGAGAAATATTGGCACGGCCTATAAGTCATCGCCAGTGCTGTCGTCTGCATAACAATGAATGTTACTACTATGCAACATATCATTGAAATGCAGATGGAACAGGGTAGGCAATAAAAAAAAGCACGCAACCCTGTGGAACACCGTTGACTACGACGTTAATAGTCCGATCTGTAAGAAAACTGATGACCCAATTCCATAATTTCACGGGAAGCTCATAAGGGGGAAGCTTCGAAAGAAGCGCTTTGTGAAAAACCCGATCGAAGGCCTTCGGTATGTCCAAATTAACCGCCTGGGCCTCCGCCTTATTCTCGACTGCCTCCGCCCATTTGTGAGTTAGGTAGACAAGAAGACCACCAGTTGAACGACCTCGATGGAAACCGTATGGACGATCACTAATCTGCTAATGCTCATCAAGGTACTGCATGAGCTGGCAGTTAATAATGGTTTCCATTATTTTGAAGAATAAGGAGGGTGATAGCGATAGGC